>JABVXV010000507.1:0-32650 GCA_013365325.1 Dipetalonema caudispina | reverse complement strand
CCCCCCCCCATTATCGTCGTGCTGCAGCGCAAAAATATTGAATTGTGGTACTAAACAGGGAAGTGGATGAATGGCAAAGATTGGAAGAGAGAGAGAGAGAGGGAGGGAGGGAAAGAGAAAGAGGGTTTAGAATGATGAGGACATACATTAAAGGGATATATTGGAAATATCGCATTGTGAGCATTATTATCGGTGGGGTCAAAAGGTCACGGATATGTGTGATGCTGAGATAAGAAATAGTTTTCTGGGTAAGTATTAATAAGTAGAAATGAAAAATAAGTCTATTTATGAAATGAAGAAAGAAAGGAGAGTGATAGGAGAGAGAGAGAGAGAGAGAGAGTATTACGGTATGGCGGGGAAAATTTTTTAAAAAGTCTACATTTAATGTAATGAAGGAGGAGTCTTGAAACTTTTTTAATTCTTAGTATCGAATAATAAGCAAAAATATTATCAGATTCATTATCGAGGTCATTAATATATATCATTTGTATGGGGATCATCATCGAGATCAACAAGGTTATCAGATTAGAAGAGTTCACAAATGGTATTGCTGGATTGTATTCTGAAAGCTAATTTTTTATATTGTACATTGAAATTATTATTTAACGATTCCATTTCAGGTTAATCAAACATCAGATATCAGTCTAATATAATTTCTTGATCTGAGATTTCAGTACGTTACACCAATCATATTCTTTCATTTCCTGCTATTTTATGTCATATTTTCAAATTTGATCAGGAATTTTTACACACCTAATATTCATCTATTATTATCACTCAGGTAAATATTGAAAGGATAATTTTGCTAGTAACATTAAGATAATTTCCTAATTATTTTGAAGAAATCACAAATATACATGGAATTATTTATAGAATTTCTTTACTAGCGAAATATTTGTTTACATAATATTTATTTGTATCATACTTGTTGATTTTATTTATTGCATATATTTATTTAGTGTGCTATATTGGACAGGATGGAAAAGGATATTGTAATGAATGAATTTGCTGATATTATTCAATGATTTGCATGAAGAAAAGAATGAAAATGATGAAACAATAATGATTATGGTTAGTTGAAAGTATATATATTGACGATATTGATCAGGATGAGACGAATAGTTAATGCTTTTTAAAATTTTGCAGTAGCAATAGATTGATAAATATATGTAGGGGAAAGCATGGAATAAGCCAAGTATGTGTATGTATGTGTGTATGTGTGTGTGTGTGTGTGTATGTGTGTGTATGTGTAAGAGTATGTATGGCTAAAGTTATTTTTATCTCTCGGTGTATGTATATTGTCTGTGTATGTGTATGTATTTTTCTCGGCTGATAAAGTTAATATCAAGTCACTCTTTGTCACTACTAGCTAAAGAAATACATTAAAAAAAGGAAGAAAGCTTGTTTCGTCATTTTCTTCTAACTTCTCACTATTTTATTATTATGTGTACAACATTATAGTATTATCATTGCTATTAGTGCTATTATTGTTATTAGTAACATCAGTATTATTATCGCTATTACTGTTACTGCTGTTATTATTATTATTATTATTATTATTATTACTATTATTGTTACTTTTGTTGGTATTACGTATTTATGTCACATTTAATGGCCAATAAACGATCAATGCAGAAAGTCATTGCTCAAGAATTTGATAAGGTTTGTGGTATTCTTTTATGACTTTTATTTATCTTAATGAAAATTTTTGGTGAGAATTAAGTAAATTTTGTGAGGATTATCTATTCCATTTTAGAACTGGAGTTTTCACACTTTTTATAATGGCGATATGTCTAAAATACCGTTAATTTTATGAAAAAAATTTCTTTGTGAAAAAACTCTCCTTTCAATCGTAAAATTGTTACTTCAAATAATTGATAAGAATTGAAAAGGAACAGATCAGTAGAGAATTTATTTACTTGTTACAGCTTGACACTGATGGTGATGGGATGATATCACTGAACGAGATTCATCATTTGTTAAACGATAACTTTAACAGGAAACAAGTGAGTCTTTTGTTATATGTTCTTTAGTTATAGTGAAATGAATCTTCTAAGTAAAGATATGGAAGCATTCGGATATAATCATTATTATCTTTTTCTCAGATTGAATTAACTGGGGGACAAATTCGTCTACTCCTAAAGGAAGCTGACAGAAATCGTGATAGTGTTCTTGATTTCAACGAATTCTCACAATTGGTATGTCCTTATATTACGCTTCAAAAAAGCTTGAATTCTAAATCTATGTTTCACTCGTCAAATTCATTCTGAGTTCAATCTTTATTATCAAATCATGATGGCGTGTTTAAAATCTCACCAATTTTAAATGATGTAATTCATATCAGTTGCAAAAACAGGTAACATCAGCAAATGTACAGAAGAAAAAACTGAAGGTATTGATGTATTCTGTAGCTGATACAGTAATCGCCAAGACTGACCGACCGACCGTGCATACATATATTGATGAATATAATTGCCTACCTCCACCAATATTTGTTTTAAGTATCTCTCTATTACAGGTAATTTCATTTTATCACTAGAAAGACATATTTATATGAGGGATAATAAAGATATATTATGAGTATTGAAACTAAGAACAGAATAATTTGAGTGGGATTATCTTTACTGTTATCGTTGGCAAGAAAATGAAGTTGTTAGAGTTTCTTAAGCTAACACTTGTCAAATTTTTTACTATTTTAGTGATATCAGGTCAGGAAATGCACTAAAATATGACACCATAGAGTTTTGGAAGATATTAATATAATATACGAAAATAGCTACCTATATTGCTTTTTGCAAAAAGTTTCCTGCGAAAAATTACATTTCTATGTTGTAAAAATTATAGGTAGCTACTTTTGTATATTATATGTATGGACAATCGGAGAATCCGTTTACTTATTGTGCTGGTTGTTGGATTGATGGGACGATTGGACCATTCTTATTTGCACCACCTCTTCGTTATCAGGCTTGGCGATTCTTCAGCTACCAATTTGTGCATCAAGGGTCCATTTTAGTTCATTTTAATAGAGCAAATCTCAATAATGAAAATAGCAGTTCTGGAAGTAAAGTTTGAATTCTTCAACCCATCATCGAATTCTAATGTCTACACAAATTCAAATCTTATTTCAGAATTCTTCATCTACTGCCCAATGTTATTTTTCAATTAGTGATTGGCATACCATTGGAGCTGGTCCATAAAATGTGGCGTATAGCAATTATATATCTATTGGCTGTTTGCCTAGGTGAAGCTCATAGATTCAATGCGATATATCTCTAAAGTGATTTGACCGCATACCCAAAAGAGCAGTACGTAGGGAGTTGTCGAGCCGTTATGTTTAATCCAATCACTGGTTAAGCTGTCGGTATTTCAAAAATTTGGCATCAATAATTTGATTTTACGAATCCAACATATGAATCCGATGACTTTTTTCCCACAATTTCTTTTAAATACGTTTCTTAATTGCATATGATCGATTTCGAAAGCGTTTTTACTAGATTATTTTCAATAATAATATAGGAGCATTGCTGCAATATGCATTTGATCCATCGGTGTATTTGGTTGGTTGTTCTGCTGGTGTTTATGCTTTAATGGGTGCTCATCTTTCAAATCTTATAGTTGTAAGTTCTTTCCTTATTTATTTTTGCGATCTTCCCTTGAAGAAATAATGAGATGGCGAGAGTTGTAAATACAAGGTTGGTGATTACTAGGTTGTATGCATCTAATATCATTCGCAACCCTCGACAATAGTATACTTAGTGGAAATATACGTGAGGTACAGTAGGGGAACAGAAAATCCTGGTTACTAAGGATATCAAAATATATTAGAAATCCTTCAGTTAATTCAATTACAGAATTGGGCCGAAATGCCGTTTCGACTAATTAGACTATTTATCATTTCTGCATACGTTTTTACCGATACAGCATCGACTATTTATCGTCGTTTTCAAGTGGATGAATGTGATCGCGTATCGTACACTGCTCATATTGCTGGCGCTGTTACTGGTGTACTTATGGGTGTCGTCATTTTACATAATCTTAAGGTAAATGGCACAGCTTTGAACAATAAATGTTTGCAGATAGAACCAATTTATTTCATATTATAGTTGATTATATTTTGATATAGCATGTTTCATTTTTACTTTTAATTTAATGTGTGGTTCGGCTTGTTAGGGTCTGTTACAGAAAGATAAAGAATAAAACACCTAGAAAGTCAGCAGTCTAACTACTTTGCTGTGGAATAATAAGTACTGGATAGAAGACAAACAACTTCCTCTTCCTTCAAACCTCTAATCAATCCAGTACAACTTATTACCGCTTATCTTTTTTTATTTAGGTACTGTACTGGGAGCGAATACTTATGATCATATCACTTGTATTGTTTGGCACTATCTTTTTGTTCCTGACGGCAATGGTTATTTTTGTGAATCCGTTCTCGAAACCAATTTGGGATACAGCACATTGCAAAAGTGGACCTAATTTACTAGACATTGATGACTTTTATGCAGATTTTAGGGATTACTGATAAACGATACTACAACACTAATGATATGTGGTAGAAGATCGTTATGTCATCGCAGTATTAGAAAAAGTATGCAGATACTAATGACTTTTTAATAATTATAACCGACCAAAACGTTTGCATGAGGTCCTCAACGTATTTCATTAGCATCATATTTTCCATACTGATAGGAAAAAAATATTGAAAGATAAACAGTGAAAAATTTACTTCAAAAATTCATTCCGACAGACATATACTTTTTGTTCGGCAAATAATGATGATTCGGGGAAACCGAAAAAAAGATTAAATGTGTGTATGAATAGTTGTCTTTATGATAAAATAAAAATAGCTCTGCGGAACAAATTTGTTTATAAATAATAGCGAAGCATTTCTGCATAGATTATGAGTCAAACAGCGTCACTAAATATTCTAATAATTGGAATGTTTTAACACCATGATCTGATTTTTTTTTTATTCTTTGAAAAGGTTCAATCTATGAATAAAGATTTTTTCTACTTTCTAAAATAACTGATTGTTTATGCATCATTCAGTCTTTTTGAAATAATTCTTTGTCTTCCCAACTGCCATCCACCCTCTTCCAATCACTGTTTGAATATTTCTTGAACATTAAAATAACGATAAAACATAACAAACTTATTTGGAGCCGTAAATTCAGATTGAAGAATTCGAAAAAAGGCAGTTTCATCATAGTTATATCCCTTATGAAATTCAATCGGAAACATCTTTTCTAGCAACAAGCATGTGAAGCACTGGATATTTCTTGATATATTTCACAGCCTTTTCGTGAGTTACCATGGTGAAGTCGTTACCATTTACCTAAAACACATAGTAAATTAACAAAGTTGAAGTAACCGATAATTAAAAGTAGATTCTAGTTTGCAAATAGATGATATTTAATAAAAAACAGTACGAGGTTTTCCTGAAACATTGGATTATAATTTAAAGTGGTAATAACAGTGAATGCAATAAGCTACACCATTAGAATGATTAGTTTGCTATAACAGGATATTTCAGTTGATTCGAGTACATTGAAAAATGCTTACCCTAAGTATTTTGTCGTGTTGCCGAAGTCCAGCCCGTTCTGCTGGTGAATCGGGCTCAATCTGCGTGATATAAATTCCCTACAAAGCATTAAATTTCCATAATAAATTTACGATTTCATACCAAAAAAACGAATGGATACTTTCATCAAACCACAATAACAATCAAATGTCAAAGATTCTAGAAGTTCGTGGAAACTTACGCTATCTGGATATGGATAATGTGCTCGGCTTGGATCCTGATCGATACCACCACCAATTTTGAAACCTACACGAAGAACCTAAAATGAGAATTACAAGTAGGTTGATAATGATCATCGTTAATTAAACATAATGAACAATATGATGACTAACCTGTTGCCCATTTTCATCCACAAGTTGCTCCTTCTGAAGCTCTACGGCAATGCTTAAACATTCAATTGGCAAACCAGCCACATGTCCATATGCGCTCATTTTACCATTTATCTGTAAAAATAAAACATATCATTCTTTCCTAGTATCATACGTATATCATATCAGGTTCATTTTACATTCAACATACCAATCGAATCTGCAATCAAACGTTGACCTTGATTAGATAGCTAACTTCCATCATTACTGTTACTCCTACATTTTGAGTCCTCAGATACATTACAGACTATAGTTGAAAGTTATTATTCATGACATAAAAACAGGTAAATATTCACTGTCATATATACTAAACCTTCTATTTTTTAAACAATTTTATAACTGATTAAAATTAGCATTTCAACGAAAATTTCCAAATCTTTCTCGTTAGATCAATATCTCTGTAACTGAACAGCATAAAATACCGATGAATCATTGGGTTTTTTTTACCTTAATACTTCTTCCAAGCTAACACATCAATAGTATCCATCTCTATTGATAGTGATATTAATAATGGTATCGAATTATCACTTTATATCATAACAAATCAATCAATACATGAATAATCATAGTTGAAATCACTCATTCTTGCATTGACAACAGTGTCAACATACTTTGAAGGTCATTTGATGATTCATACACTATCATTTCTTTCACTTTACCTTAGAAAAAGTCGTAAATGTGATAAGATTAATGAAAACCATAATAACACACACCCTATTCTCTATCCAATATTATCATTCTCTAAATTATCTCTAAAACATGACGAATCTCATTACTCTCAATCACTATCATCATTAGTATCCTTAATATTTCAAATCTTCTCAATTTCTATTCTACTTTAGTCATATGCATCCTTCTCCAATACCTCCTCATAATCCATACTGTCCATTAACATTCTCAATCACTAGTTAATACTATTATATAATTCAATCTAATACTGTTTCAGAAACATACAGCAACAACTGTCATGACATAATGACATAATGTCTTGATGTCTCTGGTAGTAACATTATATTTTGTCTTCCATTACTTTCTATCTCTTATGATGATGTAGTATCTCGTCTCATCTTCAAGCAAACAATACAGTTAAAGTGTAAGTGATAGGTTAATGAAAACTTTACAATAAGTTAAATTATGTGAAGTTTGAAAGGAAATAAAAATTTTTATTATGTAGAAATATCTAAGAGAATAACAATCAGTTGAAACTGATAAAAAAATAATTTGTTTACTTTATCAAATTAATGAGTTTGACTTTGATAATATAAGTTCCTCGCCAATATATCCGTAATTGACAAATTTTGATGGAAATTTCCATATTAATTTCCAAGTGAGTGAATCACTATGAAATATCTTCAAAGCAATATATCGTCGTTTAATGCTAGCTTCCTCATATTCTTTGATTATCTTTAACAAAAAAAACAAAAAAAATTAAATGATCAAACAGGTGACAATATAATAGATAACATGAAAATTATTCAAATATTATCCTCAAATATTTATCTTATCATCAAACAATTATTCAAATCTTTTAAATCAATACCTCATGTAGCGGAATTTTCATACAATTAGCAATTGTTACTACAATTGGGGCAGAAATTTCGGAATAACTAATACTATCCAAAGCTGTGGGAAGAATTGTTGCAACATTATTTAGCTCTATAACACCCTGAAATATACAAATGTCATAAGTAAAAAAATGAAAAATAGTTGGCTTTTTTTTTTTTTTTTTTCATTCAGTTTCAGTAATTTGTTATTAAGTGTGAAAGTTCATTGCCAACAATGTTACTGTGAATTCTCAAAACATCATAAATTTTAAGACTAAATTAAAAAAAAAAAAAAACCGTGAAATACTTTCCTATTTTTATTTGAGAATGCAATACGTTTTTAGATAAATTTAAAGAGCTATTGAAAATTCATAAAACATCGAACTTCTTTCCGAATTATTCTTATAGTCACAAGAATGGCCATCATTGCAACAATACATAATATCATATTTGCAAATACTGCAACAATCTCAGCTCGTGTAATTATTCCATCCAACATTTTCAAAATAAAGAAAAACTTGGCAGAATATTCATAAATTACTGATATGAACTTCTAATTCCAAAAATGTTCAATACCAGTTGAAATTGTTTCCATACAAAATTTGCATATTCCATTGTTCAACAATTATGTTTAATGGAATTTAGCAAATCATGAAAGCTAATTTCATTCATCCTCATTTGACAATATTTGTGCTGCATGTAACAATTGTTCGTTTTTCATTTTATGCTAAAATAACAAAAATAACATTAAAATATTTGTTCATAATTAAATTTTATTAGATTTTCTCATTTTTATTTTTACAAATTTTATAATTTTATAGCACAATTTTACTATAAACAAAAGTTTTCTATGCTTTAATTGTTGAATCAATTTATGATTGAATTAATATTAATAATACTATGATAATATCAATTTTTCATGGCGAATGTAATAAGGAAGTATTTTAAGGGTTCCATCCAAATTTTACAGATAACATTAATACATATAAATATATTATCTTTCTTATTTGTAATCTTTTCAAAAAATAAAATTTGTTTATCAGAGATAATTTTTCACAAACTGATAAAAATTTTGTGAGGGTATATTCATTGCTTTTATTACCATCGAATCACTTCTTTCCTTTCCTTTTTTTCTTTTTTTGCAAGACAGAAATGTGTTCTAATTATCATTTCAATAATAATTGAATGCTATGGTTAGAATTAGCTGTAAGAGTGAATTAAATTAAATTTAGTATGAATGTGAACTTAAATAAGCTATTTCTAACATACTATCGTATTTTAGTTAAATTGAAGCAAACGCAATGATTCTTTAACCGTTCAAATCAAAATTAAATTTGCTTTAGAATAAAGAAAGAATTGAAAATACAATTTAGTGAATTTGCATCATATTTTCTCTTTTTTTAAGGAATCGGATCAATTAAATGACACTAAAAAAACGTAATGGACGAATGTCTCAATTAAAATTACTAATGTGGAAGAATTTGCTCCAACAAATTCGCTCTCCTGTATTTACTGCATTAGAATTCATCGTTCCGCTAATACTAATTGGCATTACATTTGGCTTAATGATTGCGGTTAGTTTAAAAACTTTTTTTTCTTGTTGAAAAATTTTTCATGAAAAAAAAACAAACTAAACTATAAGTTACAAATCAATTATTCGAATTTTCATCAGTTTTAAACTTCATTTTTACAAATTATCGCTAATTTTAAATGACCATTCCTCGATATCTGCATTACTTGCGCAATATTAATGCATTTACAACGAGAAATTGTTGTAATGATTCATGAAATATTTGCAGTTACGACATAAATACGAACTTTCACATCAATCAACAACATACAAGCCATGGATAATTCAAGGATCAGTCATTGATTTAATTATGCCACCAGATTTGTCGCAAATATTTGTTGTAAGTTTAATCATAAAGAATGCAAAAGATTTAAACTGGAAAGAAAAAAAAAAGTCTGAATTTTATTTTGAAATGATTAAAATGAAGCCTCGTATGTTCACTGTGACTGAAAATTTCGCGTATCA
Source organism: Dipetalonema caudispina (assembly GCA_013365325.1). Taxonomy (NCBI): domain Eukaryota; kingdom Metazoa; phylum Nematoda; class Chromadorea; order Rhabditida; family Onchocercidae; genus Dipetalonema; species Dipetalonema caudispina. Next base: position 23,122 of record JABVXV010000507.1, on the reverse strand, counting down.
TCGAACATTTACCTGTTTTCAATTTTAATTTTCAAAAGCTATGATTGATTAAACTTTTTTCAAGTCTTTGTATCCTTTTCAGGATACCATTGTTGATACACGGTATATAATAAGCGGTAAAACACTTAATGATGATTGCATGTTTTTGAATGTAACAAGACAATCCAATGATAATAAAATTGTAGCAAATATTGATTTGGAAATTGTTTACACTCCAACTAATGATGCTATTGATGAAATTATGCAAATTGTTCAGGTTAGAAGACTTCTTTTGTTAGGTCATTAATAAGCAATCATTTTCGATTGACAGAGGTATAGATGAGAAAATGTTTTCATTTAACAATGATGGCTTCATTTGGTGTTAAAATCATTTTAGTGATGAGATTGTTTTGTTGATAAATTTTTGCATTGCTGAAGTGAATTTGACATGCAGGAACGGTACACCACTTCGGATATATTCAAGCAATTGGAAACTGATATATTATTCGGACAGCTAACAGAATTCAACTTTTTACAAAAATTTGATCCAAATATGATGCTTAAAATATCTTCAACAACGAAACTTACACGTAACTTTTAAGTGTTGAAATAAAGTCCCATCTATAAAATTCACTTTGAAAAGGATATGCAATTTGTGATAAAATGTACTTCTGGAAGTTTCCAATAAATTCAAAAGAGATTATTTCTTATTGGTTGATTAAGGCTAGACAGTTCACTATATTAACAGATTTAGATCAAATGAAATGATTTGATGGTTAACTTTATGACCTTTAGAAAAAATATCCTATATGAGCATATTAAGTTGAATGAAAGTAAATATAAAATTGAAATTAATAATATATCTCTTTATTATTTCCTTTCTTCAGTTAAGTTTTTCTCTTTCTCCCTTCTCACTAATAGAATTTAATAATTAATTTTTGAATTTATCATACTTTACAAATAATTTAATTGTAAAATTTAGTGTAAATTTATAGCCAAAAAAAATGAAGAAGAATTGGTGAAATACGTTATGAGTTCAATGTCGGAATTACAATGTAACAATCCCATCATTGGTATAATTATTATGTATTTTCTTTTCTAACAGTTGCAACATTTATTCTTCTCTTCATCTTTTTTTATATTCTCTGTCGAGCATATTTCTTTATCAAAAAAAAAAAAAAAAATTTTGAAGGAATATGCTGGATGTTAAAGAGGTTTCTAATGTAGTATCACAAAAGAAATCATCAGAAGTCTTACTGTCCAAAACTATTTCATCTGATATAGATTTAAACTGATACGTTTTTCCGTCTAAAAGAATAGCATCATTAAGTATAAGTAAAATATACAACTACTACAGGAGGAATTGTTTTTGATGAACAATTCGCCAATTCTGTAAATACAACCGATACAATTAGTTATTCGATTCGATTATCAAATACGAAACGTCGCTATAAACCATTATTAAGTACATTATTACCATGGAATACACGAATCAAATTCGCTGTACCAATCCGTATTGGACCCTTGCATAAATTAAATCCAAGTGGTGGAAATCCTGGTAATTAATGTTTGTAAATTTAAATTATTGAAAGTAATTAAGTCATAGAAAGAGATGAATTGTAGCACAAATTATTACAACTAATTCATACAACGATTCATCTATTTCGACCTTAGAAAATTAAGTTACAATTTCATTAATTTAAATACTAATAAATTAATAAAAATTATCATATATAAAAAAATTGCATACATATAAAAACTATCCTAAATATGATCATAAATATTAATCATTAAAATATTTATTGGAATAATAAAATTAATTTTTCTAGGTTATTGGCAAGAAGGATTTTTAACATTGCAGAAAGCAATTGACGTCGCCGTACAACAATTTTTATCAAATACATCGAGCAATTCCGTTTTAATGGTAGTTTATTAAATCTTTAATTACATCACTAATTTCATAATCAAACTTATATTATTAATTCACAATTAAAAAGATATTTTGGCTAAAACTTTTCGTATCACAAAAGCATAGCTTCACGGAAAATTTACTCTGAAATTTCCAAATATCGTAACGAATTTCAAACTTTTGCCAGGTGACAATTGACAATTTATTTCGTTCACAGTAACTGTTGAGTATACAACAATGATCTGGAATATTTTCTCCATTACTGGTTTATTGATTTATGGTCACTCTTTCCAGCTCCAACGTTTCCCGTATCCAGCCTACAAAAATGTTGTCATCGAGCTTGGCGTATATTTCTTATCTACTGTTGTCGCATTTTCTTTTTTGATCAATGTTGTTTACATCGCACGGACGATTGTAACCGAGAAAGAGACTCAAATGAAGGTTTATTTAAAATTAAATTAATTCCAATCACTAGCAGAAATTTCACACCAATGTTGCATTGCAATACTGAAGTAGACATGGAATCAAAATTAGAAAAAATATTTCCGTAAACTTAGAATTACGTGTTTTGTTATGCCAATAGTTAAATAAGTTTGATTGAATTGAGATATTTTTAAACAACTTCATAACTTATGTTCTAGTAAGGAGTTGGAATACTTCCATTACACGAAAGTTATCATATTCATTAATTTCAAAATAAGATTAGGTTGACAGGAAAAAAAGATTTCTTGAAAATATCGATTTTACAGTCTTATATGAAAGTAATGGGCTTATCACAGTGGATTCTATGGCTTTCTTATTTCATAAGCAATCTTATTAAATTATCAATAAACGTGATTATTTTATCTATACTTTACTACGTTGTCGCACCAAAAAGTGATCCTACCATAGCATTCGTTTTATTCATCCTCTACGCACTCAACGTAATATACGTGGCATTTACTGTTTCAGCTTTCCTTCATTCAGGTAAATCGTTTTCCTGAAGTTTCAAAAAAAAGGAGTTGAAAATTTTAAGTTACAAAAAATAATAAAACTTAGAAAAAAAAAAAAGAAAACTAAAGATCTAACACTTTCATTTTTATATTTGTTCTTTAGAAAGAATATTTTGCAAATTATGGTATCTTAAATTTTGTCAAAAGTTTCTATTTTCAACTCCAAATTTGTATATCACGTTCAAATTTAATTCACTGAAAATTTCTCAACAATTTGTTATTTGTTAATCAGGTGCTGTTGCAATGCAAATTACACCGTTTGTATGGGTCGTATTGTATGGTTGGCATCTGCTCTTCAATATTAAAGATTTAATTTCACCTTTTTCATCATCAATCCGTTTATTGAACTCACTGAATCCGGATATTGCTCTCACGTATGCGTTAGGTTTCATGTGTCAGCATGAAACACTTGGTTAGTTTTTCCACGAATTCCTAATAATAAATTACTTACTAGCTTAATTAATTAATCCCAAACTTTTCCCAAGAGACATAATTAAAGCATTGTTAACTGCTGTTTACTAACTTTCAGAAATGAAATCAAGAGGACATGAAAGTTCTTTAATTAAACTCCAGATGTCGTTCAAATTGTCAGTTCTAGCAAAATTTAATTTCGTTTCAATAACGAATTATGTAGTTTAAGAGTATTTTATTATATATTTCGAAAACTTTTCTGTATCGAAGCAAAATTACTCTCAATGACAAGTACAGCAATCCGTTAAAAGGCTACCACTAAAAAATGAAAAAATGTTGATTATTCATTTGTTATTAAAAACTACAATATAAATACTGAAGTACATTTTAGAGATATGAATTCGAATATCAAAGTTCAGTTTTCCTTGAAGCACAAGTCACACTTACACTAAATTAATCTTCTTATGAAGAATTTACTCAGAAAATTTTGTATTTCAGAATTCTCATCTTGGAATTCCATAACTTTTTCCATTTTAGGTTCCGGAGCATCTTGGTCTCAGTTATTTGTAAATCCAACACCGGATGAGCCCTTAACATTGGGTCATTTCATTATGATGCTTATCATTGATGTCATTATTTTTGCTATCATAACTTGGTATGTTGAAGCAGTAAATCCCGGCTTTGATGGAGTACCACAGAAACCATATTTCTTCTTGCAAGTAAATTTTACTTTACTTTTATTTTAATACTTTAAGTCTAAATGAGGCTGTTCTTTCAACCTTTTCAAAAGTATTGGAAATTATTATTTTTGCATTTAATGATGAATATTATTGTTTCATACATTCTTATTTTTGTTACTTACTGTATTTGAATTAAAAATTAAATAAGCTTTTGTGAGACAATTTTGATTTTCCGTTACAGCGATCATATTGGTGTGGAAGGAATAAAATTCAAAATTCGAATAAACATATTCGAACTAACTGCAATGATTCACCAAACATCAATTCCTCATTCATTGAAGTTGCACCAAAAACTTTGCATGCTACTGTGGAAATCGTCGATTTGTGCAAAACTTACCAAAAACCACTTTTACACAAACTTCTATATTGCAACTTCGTAAGGCTGTTTTAGGCCTGTTATGATTTATGTCAGATCGGTTGACTCATTCTGAATTTTTGAGCGGAATGAAGCAAAGAATAATAATAATGGGATAGAGCTATAAAAAAAGTAGAGAACAAAACAATTTTAAGATTTTTTTAGTTTAACTGATCTTTATGTTGCTAGAAAATGAATTTAACTGAGCAATAAGGATTCGATTTTTTATCTGTCAAATTCTTGAAATTTGATTGTAAAATGAAAGAAAATTCACTCCGCACTCCAATTAGTTGCTTCTGTCATCTTAATTTTAGATTCATTTTATCCATTTTATATTACCTCTGAACTTTTCGAATACTAGAAGGAATTTTTAAAACTGAACAAAATAGGAGGCGCCGTCTTTCTTTAAAAAATAATTTGAATTATAGACTAAAAAGGAAACGAAAGCTGTGAATCATTTGTATACAAAAATGTATTCCGGCCAAATAACAGTCTTGTTAGGTCAAAATGGTGCTGGCAAAAGTACCATATTTTCGATTCTTACAGGTAATTCTTTGTTTAAATTATTTGAAAAAGTTATTTTTGAAAATTTAAAAACCATTTTCGCAGTTATACGTAAAGCAAAATTTCCTACGTCAAGAAAGTTGCTTGTCTATTAAGTTTCTAGTTGTGATGATTCATGAATGATTGGAACTGAATATTGAAGAAGTATGTGGATGGATAGTTACATAAATTATTCAATTGAAAAATTTCAAATTGGATTTTTTAATTTATCAATTTAGGCATTCGACAACCAAGTAGCGGTACCGCTTATATCGAAGGTTATGATATCCGGAAAGAGCTGCCAGAAATTCAGATTCGGCTTGGATTTTGCCCACAGTATAATATTATTTTTGATTGCTTAACAGTTATGGAACATCTTGAATTCTTTTGCAAGGTATTTTCCAGTAGCTAGAATTTTTTTTAGCAATGTGAGAACTTTTCAACAAGCATTTTAGAAAATAAGTTTTGTAATAAAATCTAAAGTTTATTTTTCAAAGTATCCTTGATATTAATTACTTGTAACCTTTTTCCTGTCCTGAAATGAAGATGGCACACCTGCAAAAAAAAAAAAAACATAAATTCCCATTTACTGAAATGAATATTGGAAAATGGATTTAAAAGTGAAATATGTAAGTTAATAGAAAATTAGTGGAAAAGATTACGAAAGCGCTTTATGCAATCCTATCCAATTACAGTTGAAAGGACGCAATTGGCAGGTGGAAGAAGCAAATGACATATTGCATAAGCTTAAAATTGATCATAAAGCGTATGTTTACGGACATTATTTATCCGGTGGCCAAAAGCGTAAATTATCTTTGGCAATTGCGCTTATTGGTTGTTCTGAAGTAATAAGTTTAACTTTTTCGAAGTTCAAAAAAATGTTCATTTCATGATCACCTAATCCAAACATTCATTTTTCATATGCAAATATTTTATTACCATAAAACAGTAGCAGGAATATCATTTGGATAGACTGGACGATATGTCTCGGCGTCGAAAGTTCTTGTCTAAATTCAATTAAAATAAACCCCTAACAGCTTGATTCAATAGATATGAAACGAACTGAAGATTGATAAGCCTGAAATAATTGAATTCTGAATGGAACTGAATTTCATCAGAATAAATCTATTATAATATTGCTGAAATAATCTATCCCTCTATGATCAATTTTACTTTTTTCAATATTATTAGGTTGTTTTATTGGATGAGCCAACTTCCGGAATGGATCCGGATGCACGTCATGAAAGTTGGTCATTACTTCAGGATGAAAAGGTTTAGAGATTTTCTCAAATATTTGATAGATTTCTGAGAAATTGATACTTTAAAATTGATCGAATAGTCCTTAAAGAGTATTATGTCTTCACAAAAAGAATAGAAGGCTTCTTTTTTGGATATTCAAATTTTCAAGAAATACTAAAATAATTTAATGCTAATTTTTTACAGAAAAGACGTACAATACTGCTTACAACACATTATATGGATGAAGCAGATATTTTAGGCGATCGGATAACAATAGTAGCCTACGGCGAATTGCAGTGTACCGGCTCAGGATTATTTTTAAAAAAAAAATATGGTAATTTTTGTAGAAAAAGTTTTGCGAAATAAAAAAAAATACTAACAACACATTTTAGTTCATAACAAATTCGAAGAATAGATTAATCAGTGAGTTTCAGACAAAAAAAATTGCCTGATTTTCCCTACAACTTTGGAATGAAATTGTTAATACAAAAAGAAAACATGATACTCTTATAATATACCGTGAAATCTCGAACATCCAGCTGGTGAATATCGATTAACGGTGCTATACAATGAGGATAAGAAAGCAGATGATCATGCTACGGCAGTGTTGAAGACTTTAGCTTTACTTCGTCGTTTCATTCTTGATGTTATGATTCATTCATCGAATGGTTTTGAAGTTACCTTTTTGTTACCAGCAGATCAGCGCCATAAGTAAGTTTCGGATGAACGGTACATTTAGCTCTAGTTCGTTAGGTTGAAATAGAATGCTAAAATTTAAATGATACGGATATTCATTTCATCCTGAACTTAGTTCAGATTTTTACGACAACCATTTTCCATCTAATATTTAAATAGTCAAAACTTTTCTTTGAAATATGATGAAAAATCTTTTGAAAGATTGGTAGTACTCAATTACCTTTTTATTTAAATATGGCTCAGCGTATTCCAGTTTATATATCTGATACATTCGTAAATTTCTTTCACACTAAAATTATTTTATTTGTGATATAAAATCGAAATCAATTTTGATCTGGGCAATTTCTTTAATACAAAACGATGAAAATGAAAATTTTTTATAGCTTTCCGAGCTTATTTCAACAACTGGAAGAAAGTGCAGATTTGCTTGGGATTAATACATTTGGTGTATCGGTGACAACAATGGAAGAAGTTTTTTTGAGGTAATTTCCGGAATTATTCTATTTGCTATTTGAATAGTTCATTGAATAAACTTGATCCATTTATAGGATTTCAGTTCAAATCTCTTTGCTCTTTCAAAATTTGCAGGGTATGTCAACGTGCCGCTGAGAAATTGTTACCTGTATCCGACAATGACATTACGGAAGACAAAAATCATCACTTTGAAGCTTGCGGTATCGATTTTAATTCAAAATTTCTGTTTCTCCCAATATGTTTAAAATATTTTATTGGTAGTAAAACTTCACTACAAAATATCTGTAATCAAAATCATATGATTATTTGACATGGCTGCTTTACAGATAATTTGATAGAATATTTACGTTTGATTAAGTTATCATAGAAACGCTGTACTGAATGACTGACTTATTAATTGGAGGAAGAAATGGACATTTGACAATATTTTTCAGATCTCAGATATGAAAATCGGTTACAAGGTTATTCATACCATCTACAGCAATTTCGAGCAATGTTCCACAAACGTTTTGCATATTTCCTTCGAAAGCGCACATTTTTTCTACTTGAATTATTGTTTCCCGTAAACTTTCAGTGTAATTTAACAAAATACTTCACACATTTGTTGATTTAGATATAGTGATTTACTTCCATTTATTCATAACATACCCTTAGATGATATTAGAAGATTCTTCTGTTAAATCCGTTGTAGATTTTCATTTTAAGAATTCTCGAAAATTTAGTGAAAATTATACCAAAAGTATCTTTTTTTTAAAATATTGCATAGTAATTCTGTTTGTAGGCCATTTGTATGTTACTTATCGTAGAAGCCTGCATGATGATACCGGTACCGAAAGAGCAGCCTAAACTTCCGATAGATTTTCAACCCTACTGTAGCGGTGGAACAAGTGCTAATATTAATGTTAAAAATACAACGGCAGCATATTTTCGAAAAAGCCTACCAGAGTAATGTTAAAATTTACTGTTGTAATTAAAATTGTTAAATTAATTAAACACATAATGGTGAAGTACTATATATTCGTAAATACTAACTCACACCGTGACTTGCAAATTCTTAACTTAAGAAGTTAAGCGTCATCTGACAACACAAAACTTCTTATGCGTAAATTCTACAACAGGTAGTGATTAGAAAGAACCTAAGTTTGAATTTCATCAGAGAAACATTCTATCTTCAAAAATTCGACAACATGGCTTCTTTACTCTAATCGTACTTCAACTCATTTTAATTTCTTCCAAAAAAAAGAGTATCATAAACAAATTGCAAATTTTAGAGTAATAGAAGAAGCAGCTTCTGTAAACGCCATGCACAAATATCCGTTCCAGTTGACTGTCATTGACAATATCACCAAAAAATTGATTGAAAGCTTAGATCAAGTAATTTACATTATGATCATGTTTGAAATTAATTCAAATATGAAATAGCTATTAAGAGATAGCAAAGACTTGTTTATTTCCAGGGTCTTTTATTGCTCTATGAATATTTTAATCGAATTTGAAAAGTTGACCCAGTAGTAATTTTTGTTCTGAATCAAACTTATTTGGGTTAAAATATTACTGTTGTATGATAAAATGCCAAAGTTGTTTGTTACCATTACATTAAGTTCATAAAAAAAAGAGCTGATAATATCCGATGAAATTGCTGTTGTCGTATTAATTATTTTTATTTAATAGCAAAAAGATCGAGGCTTTGGTTTACATAATCCAGTCGCATACAATTATTTCAGCAATTTGTTCGGTCATGATTGGTTCATTGGTAAGTTATTATTGTTATTTATTTCAATTAGAATATTGTGTAATTAATTAAATTAGTAAATTCATACAATATTTTTCCAGCAATGTTCAATAATTATGCATTGCATTCTCCTCCATTGGCAGTTAATCTTGCTGATATAGCAATTATAAGACGAAGCATTCAACGAAATGTCTCAATATGGGTAAATATTTTCCGATCATTTGATCAGTTAGCTATAAGAGCAAAATTCAATCTTTTTTTTCTAAATATTTGGATATAATCACTGGAACAAATTTTATTCCAATTAAACAAAATTATTTTCTAAAAATTCTTTTTAATTTTGAACTTTTTACTTGATTAAATTAGTTTAAGATTAATTTCGTATAAATTAGAAATTCCATAAATTCATTGTAATATTTACATATTTTTTCTTTTTCAAACAGGTCAGCAACCATCCATTACCTCCGGCAGCTACAGATACTCTCAAAAGTCAAGATGTCATTAATCAAGCAGCGTTAACAATCGGTTTTGCAGCTATCATGTCATTGAGCGCTTTGGTTGCAAGTTTTGTTAACTTTATTATATATGAAAGAACGACGAAATCCAAACATATGCAGGTATTGTGTCAACTTTTTAAAGTTCATAAAATTGACATAATTTCAGAAGTATCACTTCTTACAATAAGAATATTATCTTGTTCTTACTTTTAATTACCATAATCATTTGTTTTTTTTACTGATTGGAGTAGAATTTTCCGAAAAATCTGATTTGAAATATTAACTTTCCAATACAATATTATGTTTTGAATTAATAGTAATTAAGGATTGATATCGATTTCTAAAATTGTTACATTTTTAACTATTTTTATAGATAATGTGTGGATTGAGACATTTTACCTATTGGTTGACAGCATTTCTATGGGATTTTGCAATTTTCCTTGTAGCTATTACACTCTGCATTGCCGTCTTTTTTATAGCTGATTTAAAAGTTAGTTAAATTTCAATAACACTTCATTTGACTTTGAGTATTATTATTGATATGATGACATTTCTAGAGAATTCAATTTCTCAATGAAGACCCTTTTTTTTTTTTTCTAGTTTATAATTAGGGAAAAGATCTCGTAAATCTTAAAATCTTTATTTATCGTAATTTTTTCCTAACATCTTTATGCTATTCTCTGGCATGAAAAATTATGGTACTTTGTTACCAAATGATGCTTAAGAAGATTATTTGGATATGGTACCAAATGTTTGGTATAATTTTTGCGAATAATTTCAAATACTTAGGAATTTATAACTCGCAGTACGGTAACATTAATGATATATTTGATTATGTTACTCTATGCTTGGGCTGAATTACCTTTTGTTTATTGTTGCTCATCATTGTTCACATCACCAACTAATGGAAATGCAACCATATGTGTTTATAATTTTGTGACAGGTTTTGTTTAAAATTCTATCAATTTAGTAAAATTATTCATCTTTTTCCATCATGAAAATGGAAAAATTTAAATTGCCTTATCGATCAATGTACTACTGATAATTATCGAAGAGCAGTCTATTATGAAATTCCTTTCATTCAAATAGAAATTCGACAACGTAAGCTGCTTTATGAAAACATCATATCAGGAGTAATCAACTAGTAATGTGTTTGTCACGCAAAGGAATGACCATCTAGTAATGTTTGTCACGTTAGGAATGACCATCTGGTAATGTTTGTCATGTAAAGGAATGATTGATTTTTGATTTTTTTTTTTTTTTTTTTGTTATTCATTTCATTTTCATATGTAACTATTCTCTAAAATAGGTATGATTGGTGCAGTTGCTGTTTCAATTGTTGAAAAAGCGAGTAGCAGAGATACGGCAAATATACTTTCCATCATTTGGTCATTACTGTTTCCCACTTATAATTTAAGCCTTTGCTTTTCCAAAGCATACACAAATGAGCATACTCGTGAAGCATGTAGAATAGTTGATTGTTCAATTAAAGAAATTCGTGAGATCGCCAAGGAATGTTGTGGTAACAGTGATGGTTAGTTTTTTTCTTTTTCAGATAAAATTTCAGATTTCAATGGATTTACGATTGGTTTGAAAATGGAAAAAGGAAGGAAGAATAAAATGAAAAACTAAGAGTTGGAATGTTTTCATTTATTTGTTTAGTATTTGAATGGCATGCATGATTATGCCAGTCGCAATGCAATTACAATTAATTAAACTATTAATTTAATTCCTAGTGATAAATTCTGCATGGTGACTAAACAAAAAGATGAAATCACTGAATAATATTCTTCAAATTGGAATAGGTACGAAACTTCTATCAAGTAATCAAAAGAAGAACAGAGTATAGCAAAATAAAACTTTTTATGAACTGATATAATATGATTTCAATTTATGCATTATTTTTCATGAATTCAATCATACTATTCTAATTTAGCTTAAGATCTTAACTTTGATTAAAGATAAAGCAAGCAATATGGTTCAGGTCCAGTAATGTTAAGCTAATTTTTGGAAATATTCAAGTTGCCGGAATGCCGAAAATTCCTAAACTCATTGAATAATTTCGAAAGTTCTTGACGAAAAATTACATTTTTAGAACGCTTTTATGTTGATAATATGTTGACAAGTACGGGTAAATTGGGAATGGCATTAATGGTTGCATTTTTATTACTTCATTCTATCATTTTTTGGCTTGCTATCGTTGCGTATGAAATAAATTTTGCTGGAATTATTAAACGATGGTTACAAAAAGATGCTAAGACAAATAATAAGGTTGATTTATTGCTCACTAATTAGGAATCAAATAAACTCTTCGCTTATCTTTTGTTACTACAACAAAATTAAATGATCTCGGAATTTGTCTTTTTTGAACTTCTATTCGTTTCTTATCTTCTGTATCTTCTTCTCCATCCACCTATTTATTTTTCTTCAACTCGATGAGTATTTTGCGTGCATTACTTTTCATTTCTAGAAATAGTTGAGAATCGTGGAAGAATTGGGTCAAGTTATGAACAGAATCGATTTATCTTAATCAACCTTTTTTGCACCTTACTAGAAAAGTACAAAATTTCGAGTTCGTATAAATAATTAAGTGATTCTAAAAATGACAAAGAAATTCAATTGAAAGCATCTAATCAAACATGGTGACTCCGTCTTAAGCTTTAAACCGTTTCGTTTAATTCTTTCAATTGAGACGACAATTTTTTTTTTCATGCAGATAGCTAGCGTAGAAACTTTTCAAACGTGTGATGAAGACACAGATGTGGTGATGGAAAGAGAAAAGGTACGTGAAATGAAAAACAGTGATGCTTTGGTAATCGTACGTAATCTCGAGAAATGGTTTGGAAAGCTAAACGCTGTCAAGAAAATTAATTTTCACGTTTCAAAAGGCGAATGCTTTGGCTTATTAGGTATATGCAACTTTATTTCGTTTTATCACTTTTTTATGCTAAACATTGGATTGGGAAAGAATTGGCAACTGTTAATTGTTGAACTAATCCTCGTGCCAGAATTAATGATTTTGATTATTTAAGGGAATTTTTCTTTTTTTAACATTGTTTTTCCTGTTTTAAATTAAATTTCACTTCTGTAAACATATCTTCTTTTGGAAACCTATTTCTAGGGGATGTCAATAATGAGTGGATTTTTGCTCCATATAAATTTAAATTGAATTGGAAGTTTGGAATTTCGAAATTTTCAGGTGTGAATGGAGCTGGTAAAACGACAACATTTCAAATGTTAACTGGTGAGAGTAAGAGCTGTGCGGGTGATGCATATATTCACGGATTTAATATCCAAACTCAGTGGAGAAAAGTTTGAATTATTATTTTTCAAACCAAATAATAAATTATATACACGAGAAATGTGTATGATTATTTATTCACTTTTAATTTTGTGGTAAAGTATTATATCACTTGTTTAAAACTCTAAAAAATTACTGTTTTTATTTATTTGCGAAAAGAAATCCTACCATATTTTTCCATAAAAAAGTAAAAATTATCTTTTGTTGTGTTCTTTTAAGGCATATGATCATATCGGATACTGTCCACAGTTTGATGCAATTATCGGTGAAATGACTGGCCAGGAAACGTTGCAGATGTTTGCACGGTTGCGTGGGGTAAGAGAGTGTGATGTTACGCGAATAACCGATTCGATGATTCATGCTGTCGCACTTGACAAATATAAAAATAATCTAATTAAAACATACAGGTTAGCATTTTAAAACCTCTTGCATTTTTTCTTATCATTTTCTCAGTTCTGACAAGATTCCCATCGTAATGCTTTATTAGTTTAACCGTATCCTATTGTGTAGCATACCCACTTACCGTATAATTCTGTTGAATCTTATCGTCCGTCTCAAAATAATTCGTTAGTGATATTTGCAAAACTTGATGATTGATTTTCCACAATTCAACGTGAATGTTTCCTTAATTTGAATGATGGAAAAATCAGCGTACCGTACTCGAAACATAAGATAAATAAATTTATTCGCTTCAAAAAAAATGTTACCCATTGCGGCGCGCTAGCATAATTATTCATAATTGGAATTCCTGAATACATTTCAGTATAATCTGAAATAATTTTTAAATTACACGAAAATTTGGACTGATTATAATCTACGTACTCAAAAATCAACGTTAAGTTTGAAAAATTCAGAAGTCATCAAAATGCCAGGTGAATAGTATTCAAATTCTATCCTTATTCAAATTGTTTTTATTCAATCTTTATTCAAATTTTTCGTTTTGGATACAAGGTACATAAAGCACTGTTTTCGGACTTAAGTGATTTTCTAGAAATTTTAAACTGCGAGTTGTTACGACGAAGTTGTAAAACGATAGCTGGGGACTGATGACTGAAGCTGAAGAAGTGGTTAGCGAATTGCCGGATGTTCTTGCATCCGATGTTAATTCCGAAATAGAATTCCAAATTAAAGCGATCAACGGTCATGAAGGGTTTGTTATCAAGAAGGGAAAATATATGGGTAAAATTATGGGATTGTTCACTAGCGGGGGCGATGCACCTGGAATGAATAGTGCGGTTCGTGCGATAGTTCGAGTAGGTTTATATCTGGGTGCACGGGTATTCTGTATTCATGAAGGATATCAGGGTATGGTTGATGGTGGCAAATTTATTAAAGAAGCTACCTGGGAGACGGTTTCGGATATTATCCAGAAAGGTGGTACGGTGATTGGTTCAGCACGTTGCAAAGATTTTCGGGAACGAGCAGGACGATTGAAAGCAGCCGCAAATCTGATTCGACATGGTATTACATCGCTGGTTTGCATTGGTGGTGATGGATCGTTGACAGGTGCCAACACATTCAGAAATGAATGGTCTGGACTAGTAAAAGAATTATTAAATACAAAAGTTATTACTAAAGAAGAAGCCGACAAATGTAAATCAATCCAAATTGTTGGAATCGTTGGTTCAATTGATAATGACTTCTGTGGTACTGATATGACAATTGGGACGGATACTGCATTACACCGAATCGCTGAAGCCGTTGATTCAGTCCGTTCAACTGCTCACAGTCATCAGCGATGTTTTGTGGTTGAGGTAATTTACACAAATATTTGAAAATAAAAACTAGATCTGATTGAATATTTGAATTTAAAGCAAAACATCAATTGAAATATTCTCCCTTTTAAGTTCAAATTTTTTTTCCAGGTCATGGGACGCAACTGCGGCTATCTGGCACTAGCTGCATCACTTGCACTGGATGCCGATTTCTGCTTTATTCCGGAATGGCCACCACCTGCTCACTGGAAGAGTATTTTGTGCAAAAAGCTAAAACAAATGCGTGAGGATGGAAATCGTGTCAATATTGTGATTGTTTCTGAAGGAGCCATTGATCATAACGGCACCCCAATAACATCAAATATGATTCGGGATGTAATCAAGAAGAATATGAAATATGATACTCGTATCACAATCTTAGGGCATATCCAACGTGGTGGCAGTCCATCTGTATTCGATCGGTTGCTAGGCTGTAGAATGGGAGCAGAAGCTACTATAGCATTAATGGAAATGAACGAGGAATCGGAACCTTGCGTTGTTTCCATTGATGGGAATCAGATGGTACGCATTCCGTTGATGAAATGTGTGGAACGCACGAAAGCTGTCAAAACGGCAATGGATATAAAGGATTGGGCAATGGCTCTGAAACTACGTGGTCGTAGTTTTCGAAGAAACGTGGAAATGTATCGTACCCTATCCAAAATTCGTAAACATGAACCAGCATCCGAAGGCTTCAATATTGCTATTATGAATGTTGGCTCACCGTGCGCTGGTTGCAATGCAGCAGTGATGAGTTGTGTCCGAACGGCTATCCTGCAAGGATGTGTCCCGTATTGCATCTATAATTCTAATGAAGGCCTTGCTTCTGGTCAATTCCAAAAAATGGAATGGAACGATGTAGCGTTATGGTCTGCAGAAGGGGGTTCATTCCTTGGCTCCCAGCCGGCCCTTCCTAATAATGATACCCTACCATTAATGGCTAAGAATTTACTACGTTTCAATATCCATAGTTTGATTATTATAGGTGGTTTCAATGCTTATCATACATGTTTAATATTTGCTCAAAATCGTGAAAACTTTCCGCCATTCCGAATTCCCATGTGTGTCATTCCATCAACCATCAACAACAATGTGCCGGGAACGGGATTCACTCTTGGTGCTGATACATCGTTAAATGAAATTTGCAAAATGATCGATAAAATCAAGCAATCAGCAACAGGTTCCAAACGTCGAGTTTTCATCATTGAAACGATGGGAAACTATTGTGGCTATTTGGCCACATTGTCGGCGTTAGCAAGTGGTGCGGATGCAGCCTATATCTATGAAGAAATATTCAACGTACATGAATTGATCAATGATATACGTGTTATTTCGGAAAAGATGAAAACCGGAGCGCAACGTTACTTGATAGTTCGTAATGAAAAAGCTTCAGATAATTATACGTCTGAATTCATCCGACAACTGTTTACGGAAGAAGGTAAAGGTATTTTCTCAACTCGCACCAATATATTAGGTCATACTCAACAGGGTGGCAATCCTTCACCATTTGATCGACTTTTTGCTGCAAAAATGGGTGCTCGAGCGGTTGTTCATCTTCTTGGACAAATGAAGGAATTTAAAAAGACAAACCTCTGTCATCCCGGCACAGCAACACTGCAAGGTCTAATCGGCAAATACGTCTGTCTAACACCAGTGGAAGAATTAAAGGAAGATGTCGACTTCGCTCATCGTCTACCTATGGAACAATGGTGGATGAAACTACGACCGCTGTTACGCATACTTGCAAAACACGACTAGATGATTTAAAGAATCTAAACTTTATCTGGAAAAAATCTTGTTTATGAAATACATATAAAATACTTAAGAAATGTTGATCATTTCAACAAGCTAATTTCCAAATTGAAAATTAATGAAGCATTATATAACTGAGGAACATCGGTCACAATCTGACATGAAATACGTCTGATGTCATTAATTCTTCTTCATTTCATGTTTGTATTTCATAGTGTCAACCTAAATGGATATTAGACAAATATGTGTGCAGCATTTGAGAACTTCAATATTTTCAATTCAACTTCAACAAGCTTTATGCATCAGATCGGATGATAGAAGATTCATTTTACAGTTTAAGATGTGAAGTACCTGTAAAAAGAGTTACGTAGTAAATTTCTGACTGAAAGGAATGGTAGTTGAACTTTTGGGATTCTATGGTTACTGCGTCACCCATGTTCAGATATTTTAATTGTAGGATTGCTTGCAATGATGCAAATGCACGACTAGTTCTGCTTGACATGCAATTCAACAGCTTCTATAGAATGCAATGTTCACTCATTTGCATCATTGCCACTTGCACGTTCATAATGAACAAACTGCACTGCAGAATTTGCATATTTCGGTTCTCACTATTTCAATTGTTTATTACTGTCATTGATGATATCAAGCATTGTATGATGATAATCTCTAGAAAAAAACACTTTATGACGCTTCTTTCAAATTTGGGGATTTTTTTTTTGATGAGGAAGGAGAAAACTTGACTATTTTGCTGAACTTTTTGATTATTTTTGACAAAATTTTGAACGAATTTCATCTTTTAACATTTTGAATATGTAAATTTTAATCAGCAAAGAAGAAAACAACAAAGATAGAAAAAAGAGAGAGGAAGATAAATTGAATAAAGAGAAGGGAAAGGATAGAAAGTTAAAGCTCATTGCAACAACAGTTTTCATTTCATTGGTGGCAATAAACGGCGCTTGAGTCTTGGCATTGCCTTATTAACACTACCAAATGTTCTACTGTTGGATGAACCAACAACTGGAGTCGATCCAAAAGCAAGTCGTCTCATTTGGGATATTCTGTCAAAAGTAAGTCAAAGGTCATCTTAAAAAAGAAGGAGGAAAAGTTTACTTTCTTATTTATTATTACAGTATATTTCATCTTAATGAATGAATAATAAAATAATTATTGAAGATAAGAGAAAGTGGTACTGCTTTGGTACTCACTTCACATAGCATGGAGGAATGCGATGCGCTTTGTACACAAATTGCAATTATGACAAATGGTGAATTTCGATGCCTTGGTAGCACACAACATATCAAATCAAAGTAAACAAATTAAAACCTAATAATTTTTAATTACAGTTGACAATTTCAACGATAAATATTTATGTTTATTCAGGCTTCATCAATGAACATATCAAATGTTTCTGTTTATGATTCTATAAAAGATAGTATTGCATGGATAATTTTGAAAAAATTTAATTTATTAATACAATCAATGGTACAGCAGAATTAATCATTCTTCATCAGTTACTTTCAGATACGGTAACGGATATAGTTTGGCAATACGATTATGCACAAGCAGTCAAATTGGACCTACAAAAGAGCTGATAAAAGAGATGTTTCCTGATGCTCGATTAATGGTCTCCGAAGATTTTTATTTTATACTAATTCAAAATACTAGAAAAGAGTTTATAACAGTAGCAAGATTTTTCCTTCTGAGAATTCAAAATAAATTCCGCCAGAAGTGAAGTTTAACAAAAAATTTCAGGATGAGCACATACTGCATCTGAATTACGAATTAACGGTGCGAAAAGGGCAAACATGGTCAATGCTGTTTGAGAAAGTCGAAAAATTAGCAGAATCGGTGGATGCAGCGGATTATTCGATCAGCCAAACAACTCTTGACCAGGTGATCATTAAGTTAAACTTTTAAGCAAAATAAGAATATATGAGTATGAAGTATTTCTGAACAGTATCCTTTCTTGCAGGATTCATCATCCATTTTCAGACTAATTTTCATAGAAACTTTCATGAAAAGGATAGAGATTATTGAGTGCTTTCACTAATATCCTTAATGAAATCACTTCCAGATATTTCTCGACTTCTCACGGAATGCAAGATTCGATGTCATCAAATCTCGCTTCTGAAGAATGATGAAGTACCAATAATAATTTACCAGAAACTATACATTGAGAAAGCATTATCAGTAACTGACAATCCTTCGTATCTTCGTCTTTCACCTCGTTGTTGTTTCAAACTAAGAGCTGATACAAAAAAAATTTCAATTTAGCTATTTCCAACTTATCAGAATAAAACTAACCAAAATTTCGGAATTTTAAAAGTTCCAATCTCTATTTTCTCGATTCTCAATTTTCTCTTTGACAAGAAATGCATGTTAACAAATGAAAACCAATTTTGATTGATCAAATGAGAATAATTACAATCAATCTTAGCATCGATTAATGTAAATAGACTGCTCTATTTCCCATCCTACAATAAAAGATGGAATGATACGACTTAACGTAGCATTACATTAGTATTACACAAAGAAGTTTTCCTGGAAGGAGGTCAATTAACTGCTGAAGGATACATACTTATTGCTGTAACATTCTGTTAAATTTCCAAATTCTATTTTTATGAAGAAAAATCTCGATTCTTTTCTTACCAACTCATTTTACTAGAAATCACTAAAATATGAAAAGCAAAACCGCTGACCAACAAAAAAAAAGAAAAGTCAGATTAGATCACCTCAATCCAAAATAAATTTTTTGATCAGATTTTGCAAATTAATGGATCAGTAATATTGGGCTGTTTCAGCTGAAGCATAATTATTAAGTTAATGATTCAAATGGTGGTGTCACGTTACAATTTGATGACATAAACTTGAATGACTGACTGATACCATCAAAACGATTAAAAGTTAACCAAAAAGTAAAAAGGGCAAAAAAAGACAGGAAAAAAACAGGAATAATAAAACTAACTGAGTGATTAACTTAATAATTGCTTCAGTACTAAATGCTACCTCTTGGAAACTATAGTGTTGAGTGTCCAGTAAGCTAATGGACATAAAATAATTAACTGGGTAACCAGTCGATGTACTCGATGATCTTCTTCATACTGCAAAGGCTAAAATTTAAGCAGGATGTCATGTTGTTCTATAGATAAATGAATGAAGTAAAAAGGGAAAAATCAATTTTACTACAACAATTCTGTCAATTTAAAAAAAATAAATATTTCAACTATGCCTAGAACATAAAAATCGATTTTCGGATTCAGTAAGATTCATTGTAAATACCCAGCTGATAATTCTAATCAATGTCGCGAAATCTAAATGAATTTCGCGAAGGAAGGGATACTACATTTCTTATAATTACGGTAATTGATGCTTCATTTCGTAATGAAACAATTCTTCTTATAAATTGTTAACATAAATCACTTAACTTATACTCATCCTTGTTTAAGAGGAGATATTAACAATGCGTCTTTGTTGTCTGTGGTTAAGATATGCTTAAATCAGATCCGACAGCAACGTACTATCCTTTGTTCATATCCTTAAAATAAGATTGTGACATTGTCCTTTGTTTCATATGCTTAAGTTAGGATTGCGACATCGTGTCTTTTGTTTCATATGCTTAAGTTAGGATTGTAAAACATTGTCCTTTGTTTCATATACTTACAACAGGGTTACAATAATGCTTCTTGTAAGCCACTCCCAATATCCACACATATATATACAAGGGTCACACCTTTAAGGGCTCATTCTCTCATTCACTCATTTTACCACATTTTTGGGTTACTGACTCATTCCTCACTTATTCCCTTTACAAGCTACGGCTCATTCCTGACTGATTCGATCACTTTATTCGTTATTCATCCACTCACTTCCACCTCTCCAACTTTATTCCTGTTACTGAAAGCTTCCGACCAAAAGTCAGTTCAGTGACTTTAACCTATTACGCATTAAAATTATTATAACATTTGCTGGTACTAATTGCTGTGTTATTCAATAAATTTTATATTCAAATATTTTGTCGTGTTACCCAATCAAAAGGACTATACTGTCTACAACATAATACAGATTCCTTCTATCACAAATCAAAACTTTCACGACAATCAATCTACTTTCCCAATGCAGAACCACATCAAATAAAATGGGATTTATTTTATTTTGTTAGCAGATATTTTGAAAAAAAAATTATTTATAACAATTTTACTGCTTATTCTTTTCGATATACCCTTTTGAAAGAATTAACCATAAGCTATGGAAATGAAGAAATTAGAAAGATTCTTCGATTCAAGTCGCTCCAAAAAAAGAGTCCAAGAATACTTTCCAATTCTGTTTTTACCTAAACTTTTATATGGCAGAATAAGACTGGACTTACTTCATAATGTTGAATTCTATAATCACCAATCATTACATCCACAAATCAATTGATTTGAATCTTTTTACCAAAGTTCCCAATTACCACACTCAATAAGGTTTTACTAAACAGTTCCCCGCGACTTAAATATATAATATGCCAACAACAGCTTGTCGGTATTCTACTACGAACTGACCTTCAGGAACCAGGCATATTTGATTGGCTCTCTTAGTCGGGTAATAGTCATCGATTGCTCGTATCGAATCCAGGGCCATATTCATGTTAATTCATTATAGATCATCTGTCAATTATTAATAATGTTGATCAATTTGGTTAAGATGATAACAAGAAGATAACTTCATCATACTTCGTCCCATTTATGATTCAAGTCATCCCTCTGCGCTACTAACATATATCTCAGTTTCTTTGTACAGAAACCAATCCTTTGCTACCAATCGTTGTCGTGGAAGTTTTCTATTTGTGGAAGAAGGAATCTGTATTTATGTTGAACACGGTACAGTTCTTTTGATTTGCTTTATGGATGAGTAAAGTGTTCCAGCCCCGTAAAGCCGTGATGTGTATATAGCGGGAATGGTCTACAGAAGCATTGTTGTAACCCTGCCGTAAGCATATGACACACAGGACATTGTGTTACAATCTTAGCTTAAGCATATGAAACAAAGGATACAGTATTGCTATGCGATCGATCCAATTTAAGTATGTCTTAACCACAGAGAACAAAGACGTATTGTGTTGATATCTCATCTTAGACAAGGATGAGTATCAGCTAAATGATTTATGTTAACAATTTATAAAATGAATTGGTTCATTATAAAAAATTAAACAGTGATGTCTGCAGAATTCAAATGCGATAAATGGTGTAAAGGATTCGTTTGAAATTGTAATTTAAATGAACATCAAAAGACATATAAAAGTCCAACTGAAAAGTTATATTCTACGGTGAGCTCCTTAATTACGTCGACAGTGGAAGATATTTCTGTATGATTTGTATTTTGCCCAATACTTTCTGGTTGAACACTTCGCGTTAATGGGAATTAAATGGAAGTTTTTGAATCAAAGTGAGGCATTTTATAGACTGCCGGAAAAAGAGAAAGTAGTAAAATAAACCGTTTAGAGTCTGTCTGTGGTAAACACTTGCTTTTTAACTCAAAATTCTTTTTTGATCGCAATGAGTAAATAGAAGGAAGAATTGAAGAGATAATCAAATATTAATTGTTCATTTTGTTTTGTTTTATTTTTTGTTTTCTTCATTTTTTTGTTTTGTTGGAATAAATGTTATTGCGTACATATTGTCGTATAAAGTAAAAATTTGCTAAGTAATTTAAAAAAAGAATTTAAATTCAAGGATATCTTGATAAAAAGAATTGGTAGTTTTTTCTCATAAATAATCCGTTATACACAATAATCTAAGAGGTAAATTATTGGAGACAAAGAATGCCGGAGAAAATCCGTTAATTTCTATCAAAATTGTTACAAATCAAATTATAGTAATGAAACAAACAATGATCAGCAGATGGGAAATACCATATATTAAATCTTACTGTAATAAGAATTGATCCTTTTCTCTATTTGGAACTCTATGAAATGTTAGCATGAAATAATCTATGCTTTTTATTTCGTTTGCTCCGAATAATTTTAAAACGTTTCGCATCTTCTTCGTAAAATATAGGACATATAAACATTACCTATTTTATTTTTAAAAATTAAGCGAAGATTTGAATATGCCAACGTTGAGTTTAAATGAAGTAAGAAAGTTGCTACTCAAATTTATGCTTAATTCAACTTTTCCTTTAATATACTATTGTTTGTAATAAAATTCTCCATAAAAATTAGAAGAATTATTATGAAAACTATTGCCGTATCTATCGTCAAAAACATCATCTTATCATAAATTTTAAACGAGGCCATATATTGAAGTAACTGATATTTGAAAAAGTGTATATTCCTTACAGTCGAAAAATCATTGTAAGTTGCTCATCTCATATTTCCTGATAGTAATTTCAATAATTTTAATTTTTAAACTAAGTCATTCATAAGTTTCAGGCACCAAAAAAAAACAAAAAATTGCTATTGAAATACCTTTGAGGGGTTTTGGAAATATTGCTGGTAAATTAGCTACTTTTTTTCTAAAAATAGCTTCATTGTTATCAAAAAATTTGGTTAAAATCATATGAACAAATTTGAAAGGAAAATCTTTTGGAACTATCATAAGTTTGAAAATGGAAAAATCATAAAGATTATCACAAAAATAGAATCCACCCAAAATTCAAGCATCAAATAATTATTTTTATTTTAAGTGCAGTTGCAGCTTAAATTTGCTACGAATCGTACTTTATAATGATTTTATATTTTAATAAACGTTACGGAATTGATTCATTC
>JABVXV010000506.1:0-32663 GCA_013365325.1 Dipetalonema caudispina | reverse complement strand
TAATAATAATAATAATAATAATAATAATAATAATAATAATAATAATAATAATAATAATAATAATAATAATAATAATAATAATAATAATAATAATAATAATAATAATAATAATAATATTAACTCTTTATAGTATAATACTTAAGATATGTCAATTTGTTACTGCAAACTTTAATTCAATAAATAATAGAATTGTAAGCAATCTCTTCAATTTTTCCCTAAAACCATGAAGAAAAAGAAGAAAAAGAAAAAGGAAGTAAAGAAGTTAACATAAAGGTAAGAACTGTTTAACAGTAAAAAAAAAGGAAGCTGTCATAACATTTAGTGGTAATGCATAAATAAACTGACCTGAATACTCTTTAATTAATTACCATAATTACAATTTATCATATCTTAACTCGCAATATAAATTGGTTGAAATGAGAAAATTTGCAATGAATCGAAAGATTTCATCAACATCGGGTAAAAAGCTACGACGCGTTCATAAAATATGAAAGTGACAATGCGAAAATAACTAATCATTGCATGGCAATAAGTAATATATAATACGTGAAATGAATGTTTGTTTCAATTGATTGAAATTGATCATAACATGTAGTCGAAGACGAATATGGTTCATGTGATCATTCATGTTTTCCTCACTATCTGATAATATTATCATTATACGTTTCATTATTAAATATTTTTGAATTTTCTGACTTCAATCATTTTTCATCCTGCACTGTACAGTCAATATATATCACTGATACAGTATTTTTCATACACCATACTATTATTAACTATTATAACTATAACTATTAACTATTATACAATTATAATATTAATTTATGTTTTTAATTTATGCCAATTTCCTTATCATTTTTAAAGGAAAAATCATTGGCTGCTATAGCATTTTCATTTGCAGTACGCTATTACTCGTAGCTGCAATACTTCTATGCATTACATACTACAGTACCTTCTTGGTCGATAGTATCATTGAAAGTTATGGTATTACTGTTGTCACAGTATTTATTTATGCATTATATTATCACTAACTGTTACAGTATTTTCTGCTGACAATATGTAAAAATTCATATACAATCATTCTTCGTCGTTGATTTGTGATCCCGGGGAAAAACTTTTGAATATTGTCGTACAATCACATGTTACTGTGCGCACATGATCATCACTGAAACTTGGAAAAGCAATTAATTGATTGTTTACGGAAATTGCAAAAGCAAATAATTAACTATTTACGAAAATGATATGGTTTACTTATTGACAGACATTAAAGTTATAATCCAGAAAAATTGCACAAAAAAAAATGTTGAAATTGGTTTGGAATGTATGCAGAAATATGCAGAAATGCTTAAAGTTTTTATAATTTTTTGGTATAAAATTATATCAGTCCGCGTATTTTTCTTACACATTTTAGATTTATTTTTAGAATTTTTCTACACGAATTTTCTCAAAAAAAAGGTTTCCCTTTCAAAAAAAACTTTATCCAGTCTTCGTTAGCTTTTATAAAATTTTATACTTTTTTCTGAAATATAAAGAGAAACTTAATAGATTAATAAAATAAGTATAACAAATATTTGCGAATGTGTATGAAACAATTCAGAGTTGCTTATGATACAAAAAAAAAAAAATCTCGAAACTTATCATGATAAGAGAATATGGTTAAAATGATGAGCACAGAAGCGATATGTCTTAATATTTGAGATGCTATTACCCTGATCGATAATTGTTGGCAATATATTGATTGATTGGTGATAAATATGGAATGAATTTGGTTGGAAATGAACATGAATAAAACTTGATATTTACATAAGTTATTGCCATTGTTTTTTAAACTACCTGAAAAGTACAAATTTCTTGTAATATTTGCACAAATCAATTTTATTTAAAATTTATAGGACTGAAATTCTTTAATCTTTATACAGCTACTTTAATTATTTCATTCTTATATCCAACCATTTTTCAACTCAAACATTATCACATAGGAGCTGATTTAAAATTGAACGGAAAAGATAAGATCGGTAAGAAAAAAGTGATGGAAAAGAATATTTCAACTTTTTAAAGATGAAGTAAGTAAGAATTAAAATAAAGAAAAAATGTTACATTTTAACAAACTCGTAATTAGATTAAGAATTTTAAAAATTATACATTTTTTGAAGATTAATAAATAAAGAAATAAAAACGAATAAAGAAAAAAAAAAAGATAACTAAATTATTTTATTTTTATGATACAGCCCCTTAGTGTTTATTTATTTCCTTCCCATTGAAAATCATTCAATCGTCTCACAACAAATTTAGGTTATTGTTGATCGATGTGTATTGCTCTGTTTACTATCACCGTATTTCAAGAAGAAACAAAATTCCACATGCCTTTCAAGTGTTTGTCTCATGCTTCAAAATTTCAAATATTTTGAGATTTCATTTACCCGAAATTTAATCAATTCATCAGGTAGCAAAAATTATAGCACTTAATTAATAATCATTGAAAAGCAAAAAATGAGGCTGAACTTCTGATTTCCATTTATTTAGGATGCAAATTTAGGAATGAAATTTTAGAAATGATGAAGAAATGAGCAGAAAGTTCATAATAGCAATTAATATTGTCCTCACAAATTATAAGAAAATTTGATTAAAATGGATCGTCAATGTTAAGTAATCCATTATCATTAGAGAAGATTATCAATCTCGACGGATTATTGGATTGATTTTCCCGGTAATTATTTGCTTGGTGTGGCTGAAATTTTGTCCTGTCAAATGTATTGTTCAATTCCATTATTTCGGATAGAAAAATTAAGAGGAAAAATGGATAAAGTAATGAGATGTTTTATATAACACTAATACTTTACCTGAAATATTTCATCCTCAAAAGTATCATAAAATGCTAAAATCTTAAATAATTTAAAACAGCTAAACAATAGTCCTGCAAAAAGTTAGTAAAATTATTCGTTATTGAAACGATTATTGTTTAAGCCTCTTCTAATCTATGTCAGTTGGATAATTATTCACTAATTTAACTCGAATTTAACGGAAAATTTACTGGTTTGGTAAATTTTATTTCTGCAAAGTTTAAATTTCCTTGACATTCAGGAAAGTTTGCATTGTATATTTAACAGCCGGAATTATTACAACTGCACAAGAAAAACAAAAAACGATACAAAGTAATTTGGTTGTTTCAACTGGAGAAATTATGATATTCGAATGTATGATTTATATTCAGCGGAGGATTTTACAATTTAAATTTTAATTTATTCCATACATTCGGTTATATAATTAATTTCCATTTAATCATTCATACAATTAATTTTCACTTCTTTACCTTACTTGTAATACTGCAAGTAATAAACTGAAATTGCTATCTTTCTCATAAAATTTCATTTTCCTGAAGTTGCAAGGATTATTTCGATCTTTTACGCCTTTGTTACCTATCCTTCATTCGATACCTTTCCATATCTAGCACCATTTTGCATCTGTTGTATTTAATTTAAAAGAAATTACCTGATTTTTCAACCAAATTTTTTAAAATTTCGTTGAAGCTTAAATTTCAAATGGTGCTTGAAAATGATTTCACTTGAGGAAGTAATAGTATTGCTCTGAAATAAGAGCATGCATTGGTTTTTACATTTCTTTTTCAAATTATGAATTCATTCTTTACAAAACTGATATCTTTCGTAAAATTGTAAAATTAATTCCTTTTATTCAATTCATTGATTCAATCTATGCATAAATTCACATTTAACAATAGCCATCGCTAATTTTATAATTGCAGTGATTTCTTTTCTTGTCAATAATAACTTTTTTTTCAATTTTTCATACATTTTAGACAGATAATAAACATTTTCAATAGTGGAAAAGTGTGAAGAAAAATTGTGAGTAGTTAATTAAAAATTCTGTAGAATTGAATGAAATTTTAAATTTTTGAGTTTAAATTAAATCTTGATTTGAATTACAAATTCGTGAGATTAATTTAATGGAAAACTGAATTTTAATTCGACCAAAAGTGTTTAAATGGATTTAATGAAATCCAATCAATGATCAAATGATGATGAACAAATTTAATTGTTGACCATATATGACAGGTGTTAGCATAGGTACTTTTTCTTTTATTAAATTTACATCACAGACTTAAGCAATTAGTTCTTTTCATGCCATAATGTGATTTTTAGATACCGCAGCGTAACCCACGTCATTTTGATATCGTAAACAAATTTATCATCCTATTACGTAGTTCAAAAAATGACGTATGAATTGACGTATAAACGCTCATTCCTCTGTATCGGTGTTTAGAGCAAATCTTTTTTTTCATTTTTCTCCTGAAAAAAAAGAAAAAAAATTAGAAATAATTGCACAATTTGTAAAAATCTTTAATCATCAACCTTAGCACTTTTATTCTTTGTTCTGAGGAAATATTTACGTTACTAATATTTCAGATGAACATATTTTTCAAATTTTTCGGCATTTACGAATAAAGATATTCTGCAAGATTTTCATGCTTTACTCAAATTTAATCAAATTTTAGTAATCGAATTTTGAATTTAAAAAATTATCGCTCACATACTTTTTTGCTTGCATCTTGAACTTATTGCTTTGTTCATGATTTAATGATATTTCCAAGAAAAATCAAAAATTGCAGCAACTTATATCTTTACCTTAAATTTACGACAGCTTAAAAGGGTTTATCCATGTTAGCAAAACAATTTATTTAAATTTATCTTTTCATTTTTTTTTTTAAAAAGATAAAATTTGGTGGGTATTTGTCTGTATCATTCATCGTATATTCATTAATCAATCAGTGCGATTAGCTAGGCCTGATTCCTTCGCTATTCATTAATCAAAGTATGCTTTCATTATCGCCTTTCATGCAAATTCCGCTTTTAACGTCGCTGCTTTGCAATATTGTCTAAAAAAAGTTGAAGAATAATGATTGAAATTTATCGCAATTTAATATTCATAAACAGGAAAATAAACGAACAAAAAATTACAATTGAAAAATTAAGCAAAGATGTGAATGAGTAAATTGGTAATTCAGTAGCGAATTATCAGATTCATACTGTTTCTGTTGTTTACTGATATTCTAATAAAAATAACATCATAATTTGTCGATTTCTTCAAGTTTAGCTCAATTTCATAAATTTACATTTGAAAAATTTGTCATTCTTTTTTTCAAGTATTTCATCTTTGGTCTTACTTCATGACATGACGATTCAAGAATTAAATGATTGATTATTTTTAATCTCTTTATGTGATGATGTCAAAATGAATGATCTGATGAAATAAGAATTGCTAATGAACAAATGCTATATTATTATAATTAGAAAATAATATATTAAAATTGTAAAAGTTTATCCAATTATTATTACAGATTAGACAACCCTCAAAATGTTTTTATTTTAAAGTTTTAAGAAGAAGTGTTTACAATCAAATGATGTATTGTTGTGTTAAAATTTTGATAAACAATTTGTGAATTGAAAAATAATCAGCGAATTACAAATTGGTAAATTGTAAAAAAGTTCCCGACCAAATGATATACTGTTGTCTTGATATTTTAATGGACAAATTCTATAAATGTATAAATGAATAACTGTGAACATGTTCAAGGAAATATTTTAATTATTTAATTCCCATTATACATTTCATTTTTACCCTTCTCTTTCCCTTCATTATCGTATGCATTGTAATTTATTATTATTACTTTCAACTTGTTGATTTCATATATTCATTAATAAATCATATGGTTATTGATTTCATTTTAAGGGTACTGGAAATATTCGTCAGTAAGATAAGTACAATTAAAAAAAAAGTATTTAACCGGGTCAAGTGATAAATTTCAAAAATTAATCATAAATTTAATAAAGCCAAAAGATAAATTAAATTTGACAAAACAAAAAAATCAATTTCAATAGCAGTAAATAATAGAAAAATCTCATCATATAGAAATGAAATTTACTGAATCAAATTCAACCATATCAATAAACATTCGAGGGAAAAGTTAGCTATCAAAAAAATCTCTCATTGTAGATTTCTGAAACAAAATAAAGACCTTTTGAACATGATTAAACACGGCAAATGTTTGAAGGAAGAAGTAAATAATTGCATATTTTACAAGTGAATTAATTAAACCATAACCTCTGATCTTCCCCTATGATTTTGATTTGCTTGCAGATCGATAGCTTTAATAATAGTAAAAAAAAATTTTGACATGGACAGGTGATGATGGCTTTGCAAGATCTTCACATTGATTGAAACTTACGTTTGACTTCTTGCTCTAACTTTTTTTTTGATTGATAAGTTAGATGCTCGAGAAAAGTTTCGAAATAGTCGGTCATTCTTCTTTTCAGACTAGTTAACGCATTTAATTTCAATTAATTCCAAACATATGTTAGGAATTTTTCAGGTAGCAGCTTCCTCTGCCAATTAATTAAATTCCTTTAATTCACATTCATGACGTGGAAAAATGATTTGATTTCTGGGATAAACTTTCTAGATTTGTTGTGAGTTGTTTGCTTTGCTGTAAAATTAAAGGATCTAATTTTTCCTGAAATCAAAGGGTGGTTTCAAAAATCATAAGCTATCAATCAAAACAAAACCTCAGCAAAATTTAAACAAGCCAGGAATTTTAACTCTGTTATAAACGGATTTATTAAGAATAAGCAGAATAACTAATAATTAAAGTGATCCGAAACTTTCCAAATCTTTTTTTGCAGCAATTAAAATTGTAATTTGAAAATAAATTGGAATTACTTTTCTCTTTCCCTCTTTCTTTCTAATGTACGTACCATGGATGAAATTTTTTTCGGTTTTTCTTTTTCCGAGTTCTTTTATTTATAATATTTTTCATTTTTTTAATATTTGTGAGAATTGATCTTTTCACAATTTTTTTACGACCGTAAAAAAATGTTATTCGATTTGCTTAAATTTTAAATTTTATCGTATTTTGCACATTTCTTTTTTTAGATAGGAAGAAAGCATTGCTAGTTTTCGTTACCTTTTTTTCATAAATTAAGTAGAATATTTTTCTAATTAATCAGTATAAGAAAACAAAAATAAATTAATTAAATATTAAAAGTTTAATCAAAAGGCATACAATAAATACCCTTCGTTGTATTTATATTTTAATGAAAATAAAGGGGAATACTTTTTTATCGGTTTTCAAGTTGAATTGAATTATTTTATCATCATCGGTAGATGTTATTGGCATATTTAAGAGGTGGAAGAAATATTTCTGACCGTAAGCCAAAGACCGAGGAAATTGGTTACTTCACTTCGATGTAAATCATCCCTCGCTTCTATTTTCTCGTCTGATATCCTTGATTTACATAAACTTTTCATGATGTCATACAAAAAATGAAAAAAAAGAAAATAAATCCATTCATTTTGCGAGCATATTTAATTTTATGTAACTTCAAAATTTAATCAAACAATTTTTTTAATACAAATTTCAATATTTTTACAATTAATAAAACTTTTCGTTTACTTTTTCTTTCAATTTTTAAATTAAAATCTTTTTGTAGCAATTACAGCATTGTATGCTTTGCGTGCTAATTTTTGAATCTTCCTTTTTTTTTTTTGTAATCTCGTTTATATTTGTACTTAATAATTCGACGTATTGAGGAACAGATTCGATTGAGATTATACTTTTACCAATGTTTCTACCATAATCAACGTAACTCAAAAGTAATCAACTTTCATTAAAATTATTCCAAATTTAAAACTTTGTTTTTAATTTTAGTAAATTTTATTTCAAATTTGAGTGAAGAATAAATTTTGACAAATCA
The DNA here is from genome assembly GCA_013365325.1 of Dipetalonema caudispina. Lineage (NCBI taxonomy): Eukaryota > Metazoa > Nematoda > Chromadorea > Rhabditida > Onchocercidae > Dipetalonema > Dipetalonema caudispina. The sequence goes on along the minus strand of JABVXV010000506.1, from coordinate 24,897 downwards.
TTATCATTATATTCTTTTTCCTGTATTAATACCGTTGGTGAGAAAACTGTTCTACATCACTCTTATCGTCGTCATCTAGCTGGTCATTGTCACATCAGATGTCATCATTACATAAATTGATTGATAGATGCTATTATGATCAAACAGTTACATCTATTCTTGCTTTTCATTCCATTTCAAGGGATCTCAATTAATGTTTACCATGAGAAGAGAAAATAAAATTTAGTGAAACAAAATTTTCTTCGATAGTAAACACGAATACCCATTATGTAAACAATGATTTTGTTATTATCGTAATAATTAATCACCTTCCCTTTCCTTACTCCCTATTCCGCCGCGATATGCAATCAGTAATTTTTCTTACGATTTTCATGGAGTTATTCAGTTTACACAAATTAGTGAATTTTAATTTCTCAAACAACAAGCAACGGGTGAGAAAGTTGTCAGTAATAATCATCATCAATGTTCGCAAGAGGTTTGTAGTTTGAATATTTGATACTGTATTTAGTTACCATATACTTTTGTACTTGAGTACTGTATTTGGTTACCATATACTTATTTAGTACTCTATTCTTTGTAAAAAATTACTTTTATCAAATATCAACAGCAATAACAATAATAATATACCAAAGAAAAATGACAGAAAAGGAAAACAAAAACAAAATACAAAAATTAAGCAGGAAGCGAAATGAATACGGTTTCGATGGTTACTATATTTGCCATTTTATTTATAAATAAATGTTTACTACATATTATTTAGAAAATAAAGAAGTAAACAAAAACAGAATGATAGCAGAGGCATTAAATTTTGGTGCTTAACATGTTTGAAATTATATACGAATGTCACATAAATGATAAATTAGTTGTTTATCATTATGGTAAAAGAATTTGCATGGCAAAAATGAAATACAACAACTGCTGCCTAATTTCCTGAGGCATCAATTACAAAAAGCGCATAATTAGTGAGGGAATTTAAGAAAAAAGAAATATATGTGTCGATTTTATTTGTATTATTCGAAATGCCTCCGGCATTTCAAACTATTACCATAACAATTTGAAATTTTTAAAACTTTCAAAATTTTATTAAATTGTTCAATCACCATCATTATTTACCATATTGACACAAATTCTTCCAAACAAATTTGAATTTTGATTGTTGCTTTCAGTCCTTGACATATAACTCTGCTATTAATGATGAGATAATTGTATTCCTTTCAAAATGTCAATCGATTTACGGGAAAAAAAACACAGTTGATAGTAATTTCAAATGATATCGATCAAAAATAAAGAAAGCAAAAAATATTACTGCTCGAAATTTCCAATATTTTTCAAATAGTTTCAAGAATTCATGTGAAATAATAGCTTCTTGATAAAACAAATGCTATGAGAAATCCAACTTTACTTTTCGGGTATCAATTCAACTGAAATACAAATAATTCTCCTATAAATGAAAAACTACAAAAAAAAAGAAAATATTTCCGTTCGAAAATCAATATTCGGAACAATGATTCATTTCTGAATTTAAAAAAAAAACCCTCAAAAAAAAAGAAAAAATTTTTCTCAAACGTAACTGTTTAAACTTTAAATTTGGGAAATTTTTTCGTTATTGATTTTCTTAGCTCTGAATATGATAAATGGATGAAACACGAAAATTTCGACGAAGGATAAGGATAAGATAAAAAGAATAAAAGTGGGAATAAGAAAGTCAGAGAAGAAGACGAATTTCAGGTAAAATTCTTTGAATGAAATTTGTACATAATAGATATACTTGAATTTCATCGAATTATACGGATAAGGAAGAAAAGATGGAGATGAAAAAGAGAGAGAGAAAGGTAGGAGAGAAAACAAATTTTAGGGATAATATTTGGGAGTATTTTTGTACATAATAAATTTAACAAATTATATATACTAAGTGTAAAAAAGAGCAGCAAAAATTTGTTATTCGTTGGTATTTTTCTAAAATATTTAACTAAAAATGAATTATATTATGAGCTTATTTTCTTTTTCAATTTAAAAAAAATGAATTTTTTAATTCATTTTTTTATTTGAAATAGAAAATTTTTTATCGTTGTATTTATGCATGTCATATACAAAGATAATATGAATATCAATTTTTGATATTATTCTATCACGCATATTAATACTTTTGAATGCTATTTCATCTGATTGTTAAAAATGATTCTTTAATTCGAATTATTTTTTCCATGTAATTTCTAAATATATTTGGTATTTATTTCCAATATTTTTGTTGATTATTTATTAAGAGTAAAATATGCTGCATATGATGATTTTCGTTTTTCTAATTAATTAATATGTAATTTGAATTAGTTTTCGATATAATTGATATTTATTTCTGATATCTTTGCCGATCATTTATTTATTAATAGCACAAATATGAGTTTAAAATGTACCAAATATGCCGACTTTTATCTTTCCTTTCTTTTTTAAATCACTTCATTAATATATATGCTCATTTCACGACATAAAATATCGATTTTTGTTTGCATTATCTAATATTTTATGTAAAATCTACGGTTATATGAGGACTAAATTTTCAATTTATCGAGCAAATTTACATCAAAGATTTTTCAAAAAAAAATATATGAAATGATTTAAAAAGCAAACAGGTCGTCATTGATCTTATCTGCAAGTAAAATATCAAATTAATCGCATGCTATTTCTTTCTCTAAATTATTCTTGATGCGTTAGCCAATTCCACTATCCAATTTTTCTTTTTTAAAAAATTCCCGACAATTTTCCAAAACGATTCATTTTCATCGATGCGGAAAAAAGATAGATTGAAAATGGTGAAAAAAAAAAAATGTTATCATTAAAAGAAGGAAAATTAAGTTAGGCTGTAGGGAAAGATATAAAAAACTAGAAATTTCGAAAAAACTTGCAGCCAGTTTATGAAAGAATGAAAAAGTAGGAGTTTTGGAGAAAGAGATATGGAAATTTCAATTTCAGAAAATACAAAAAAAAAAAAAATATATGGAGAGTAAAAGACAAAAACTGTTTTAAAAAACCAGAAATTTAAAAAAGGGAATTATTGCTTGAAAAAAGTGAAAATTATTTATATCATAAATTGGAATGGAATCAATGATATCGTCTACTATTGTTGCTATTGATTGAACAATTAAAAATGATTGGTAATAAGAATGATGGGAAATGGTAATATGAATAATTCAATCATCCAGTTAATGAGGATAATTATTATGCAACAATAAAGAGGAAAAAAAATCGCGATAACAGACAGAAATAACGATACCAATTAAAAAAAAAAAATTTCTACCAATAAAATAAATGAAATAGCTATGACAGCTTTATGAAATGAATAATGACAATATTAATCAGAGTAATGAGAACGATAGTAACGAAGTTGATAGAGATAGTGTTTAATGATAAACTAAGCATCTGAATCAAATCGAAAATTAATTCGATTAAGGAGCAACAAAACTAATTGAATTATAAAATATCGTATTACTCGTACCTAATCATTCAATAACTTTTATTACTCACAATGAATCAATCCTCTTTTCTTTACTTTTTGATATTTGCATAATTCAGTCATTTATTCAACGATAATCATTGAGAATATATTTAAGTTTTAAAGATATCATAATACTCGATTATCTATTTTTTCGCTGCATATCATTACACATTTCACCATACTTTTTCCAAATCCTTTTCAGAATTTCATATATTCGCAGATTATTTCTGTAATTTCAAATATCCTCAAATTATTTTTAGAAATTCATAAATTCTCAAACTATTTTTTATAACTTCAATCACGTATAATACAACACTTCAAATTATTCCTTTTCCAAACAATTTCCCACATTTGTTAAATATGTAATGGAAATAAAAAACATGAAAAAGCTTATGTTAGATAAAAAACTAAACAATAATAAAAAATAAATAAATAATTTATAATTGTGATGAATTGGTGAACAAAAAAACGAAAAATATTTCTTTGGCAGAATGATTTGTTGGTGGGAATTTCGGTACATTAAACCGAATAACTTGATCAAAGGGCCTGATACGATTAAATTAATGCTTCTAACCGTACATACAATGCCGTAAAGGTAAAAGAAGTCAAAATAAAAGAGGATTATTGAGGATGGAAAAATGAAAAAAATTAAATAAAATGAATCCATTCATCGAATACAGATGTGAAAATTTGTAAAATGCAGTAAATTTGAATTTCGATAAAGAGAATCAGCCTAATTGCTAATTAGTAATGAGTGAGAATTTTGCGAGATTTTTTTTTCAATTCAAAACAGTTTGAATTCAGCTCAATATTCACCAGTAATGAGTATTTACTTATTTATTATGATTAATTTCTAGTATAGCAATTATTGATATGAATGACATGTAATAAAGAGTATTTCGAAAAAAAATTTCTATATTTTATCCTCTCAGAAATATTTACTTAATAGACAGTTGTCCCATTTTTTCCATTACTACTTGATATTCACTAAAATTTTTTTTTTTTTCTCACTAAAATTTTTTTTAATTAAGCTAAGTGACGGTTTAATTAGTGTAACACATTTCATAATACATCATTCAATGTTTATTTGATATTTCTTCGTTTTATATATTCGCTTCAAATTCCATCTGACTTATTTTACTTAAATTGTTTTATTTTATTTTTTTTTTTTGTTTAAAGATTTTATTTAAATTACTCGCATCAATTTGATGAATTTCCAATTGTGAGTTATTTTTTTCTCTTTTAACAAAAAAAAAAAGAACGAAAAAATTTCTTGTAAAATTTTAATCATTTCGTTTAACTTTTTTTTCCTAATCATTAATTTAATAATTTGTAAAGCATTCGTTTTTGTTTTGATTTCATTTCATTTTTCCCCTTTTCTGCATCAGTTTTTTCGATCAATCTATCCATCAATCTGTTTATCTATCTATCCATCCATCAAGCCATCCTATCATTTCTGCTATACAAAGTACCGTTGTTGTTTTTTTTGGCTTTTTTCTTTTTCTTTTTTTTTTTTTAAAAAAAAAGGAAAAAGACAAAAAAAAAATTAAGAAAAAATAGGAAGAATAATTATTCAAAAATTCACATTCAATTCATTCTTTGCCTTTTTTTTCGTTTTTTTTTTTTTTAACTAAAAAAATGGAAAAAAATAAAAAAATTGGAATGAAAAGAGGAAAAAAAAAATCGTTGGTTTAAAGAAAGCACCCAGGTGATTTTGTAAACATTTTTATACCATTTTGTACTTTTCACAAATTCCATAAAATCTGTGCACACAATTAAATTATGTTCACGTGAATGCACATGAAAAATTGTTACTGATATTCACGTGAAATTTGCACACAATAAGTTATATTCACGTGAATGAACACAATAAATTATTACAAATCTTTACGTAAAATTCTTTTTTTTTACACAATTTGAAAATTGCATTCATTGTATCGGAACATTTTTTTTTTTTTTATCATCAAATATAACACAGAAATTATTTATTACTATTCTTAATTATTATTATTACTGGAATTGTTTGAAAATATGGCAAGGAATTAATGGGAACTGAATATTATTTAATTTTTATTTTACTCTCATCTTCATTCCTGTCATTTTATTCTTTCCTTTAATTTCATTCAATTTTTTCTTCTCTATTTAAGCCGATCTCTTGCCCATTTTTTTCCTAATTTTAACTTCCATTTTTACCTATTCATCAATTTGAGTAGTTTAATAATGAACAAATTTATCAAGTTAACTGATAGATTTTATTGTAATTGCATTTTTTGAATGTCAAAGCTAAAATATGTAGAATATCAAAATTTGAAAATGAAAATTTTCTTTGGAAATTTTCATCACCAAAAATTTGCCATTTTCAATTGCGAAAATTTCAAATTAGAATTCTTTGTCATCATACTTTTCATACATATTCCCATTTTTTTTGAACTTTGATACTTCCAATTTTTACATAATTATGAAAAACAAAATATTTACAATAATTTCAAAGTTGAAATGATTACTTATTAAATATGAAAAATTTTATCCGTGTAAATGTATAGATTACAAAAAGGATATTGGTTAACAATTTTCAACATATGATGTATATGCTCTTGCACAATATCATATATGTTGATAACTGATAAGAAAAACAGGTACAAAGATAAATTGAATAGTTTCTGAATATCATATGTTGACAACAACTGATAAAAGAAGAAAAAAAAAGTGATAGGTTGATAGTTTTCAAATATCATATTTCATTCTTCATTTCAACAATTGTCATAAATTGCAGCAAATATTTACGATGAATAAATTTTTCATCCCTTTCATTCAGTTAGTTAGGATAATTGATATATCTAAAAAAAAAAAAAAAAAAAAGAAATCTGACAAGTTATATTGATGCTTATTTGTATCTTTTATCATTTTTTCTAGTCAAAAAGTCACAGGAAAAGTGAAGTATGAACGAAATGAATTTGTTGTTCATTTTTTCCAGTAAGAAGGAAGTAAACAAATTAAATATTTGCTTCAATTTGATATTTAATGATGTAAAAATATGAAAACAACAAAAAAAAAATAAACCACTCGCAAAGATATATGAAACCTATAAAAAGTTGGATGGAATAAATTGATTGATAAGTTGGAATAAAAAAATTTTTGATAAATTTTAAACTGATAACAAATTTTTAATACACTGTTTTTCATATTTATCAAACAAAAATGACGATTCAACAGCAAATTAAAAGTTGTAAACATGCGAGCGAAAATGTATGTTTGAGGTGTAATTGCTAATTAAGTAATAAATATTAATTTTCATATCACTAATCGTCTATTGATTGCCAAGGGAATGGTTTAATTAAGAAAAAAAAAATTCAAAATATTGTTTTTTTCTCAACTCTTTACAAATATTTTAAAAACTATCCATATCGAAATAAAGAACCAAAAAAGATCTTTCACAAATTTTTAAATTATAATCAAATAATTTGCACTAATTCGTATGAAATTAAAATTTATTTCGGCCTTCATTATTATTTTTTAATTAAACCGACTGAATTAGCAAAAGTCTATTTATAAATTGAACTACTAATTAAGATATCTGCTATCCAAAAGTTCCCTTAAACGTCAAAATTTATAAACTAAAGTGTTCCTATCAACATTTAAGTACAGCAGATATACGGCAGCATTTGATCTGTCCATCAAAATGACAAGATTTTTCACCAACATCGTATTTCAACATGCCATTATTTGACCTGTATTAGCTAATTCATATGGAAAGATAGTTCATCAGAATTGCTAATATATTCTTTCCAAATTCTTTCTTCCTAAAAAAGAGAAAAAAAAAGAACAGAAATTACTACATTTATCCTCAAAGTACCATTTTATGGATCGGAAAAAAAAAAATCGATTTATTTTTGATTCTTTTTTCTTTTTAAAATCCCTATAATTCTTCGTCCCTACCATTTCTTTTCTTTCCTATTTTCACTTCAATTTTCAAATCATCTTCTCTTCCTTGTCCAAATAGTTCCGTTTTGTCATAGAGAAATAATTTGATTTGATCTGATTGCAGCCTTTCCTTGGATATTTCTATCATTAAATCCATTCATCATTCCATCGAGAAATGAAATATTACATTCGAATTTTCACAACATTCAATCATTTCGAACATTTCTACATTCTACCAATCATCATCGTTGACAACATCATCATCACCATTATTATCCTCATTTCTGCTAATCATTATCATTATCGTGTAAAACAAAATGATAGAAAGAGATGAATCGTTTTTATCATCATCATTGCTTAAACTAAATATCACTCATCCAAAATGATAAAACGAAATGAATAATCTTTATAATTACAATTGTTGCGTTTTATTTAGTTGTCCTGAAAGAACATATACAATAAGATTTATTCATATATGTCCTTCTCAACCAAAATTTTTGCATTAAATTGACGACTAGAAATGAAATTCTACTTTAAGAGGATTGATTACTAATATGAGAATGAGAAAAAAAGAAAGAAGGTAAAGAACAAACGAAAATAGATAAAAATATCAACAGACTTAAATTAAGCTTAAAATTTATTAGGTTGATTTTTTTTTTTTTATTTTTTCATTTTATTCATCTGTCAGATAGCTATTGCTGTTGTTGTTATTGCTGCTATCGATCAAAATATATAAATTTGCAGGATTAGTAAAACTGTTAGCTTTCAATTTTTTCGCAACAATTTATTTCTGTTTTTTGAAAAAAAAAAAAAAAAGAAAAATGAACTTCGGCAAAGTCCCATAATGATTTATAGCTGATGAAAAATGGCAGTGGAGCGGAAACAAAAGTTAACAAAATAAAAATAAGACAACTAATGATTGAAAATGTATATTTAAGTTCAAAGTTTATGTACACATTCAACTTTCATTCATAATTTATAAATTATTTTTTCTGGCAAGATTTGCAAAAAAAAAAAAAGAAATTAACATGGAATTTGTAAATTAATCATTTGAAATTTTATACTTTGTTATTACTGTAATAAATAGCATTTAAATGAAAGATATGAAGCAAAAAAAAAGAAAGAAAAAAAGGCTAAAAAATGTAAGTATCTAAAGATTAGAAAGAAAAAGAGCGAATTGCATATGCAAAAGAACTAAAAAAACGGTGAAAGAGAGAGAAAAAAAGAAAAAAAAAACAACGGAAGAATGGATTATCTATAAGGATAGAGAAAAGAAGGAAAGAGTTATGAACGAAAAAAAAAAAGAAAAAATCTAATAGAAAAATGGATTATTTAGATATTGATGAGAGTAAGAGAGGAGAAAAGAAGCAACAGAAAAACAAAGATGAATAAAAGACTGAAAAGAAAAGGAATAAACCAACTAAAGATTAAAAAGAAAATAGAAGCAGAGGAAAGTGTAAAAAAACAAAAAGCAAAAAAAGAAACAGGATAAGGTTTTTAAATGATATGATGTGTGTACACACACACATACACACACATACATATATACATACATACACATACACATACATATACACACACACATACACATATAACTTTTTGAAATTGAATCATTTCAATTTTCAAAAATTTTGTTATTGCAGAAGGCGTGGCAGTAACATTTGTGTCATTGGTTCAGACCCGTTAAGTGATAGATAAGGCGGAGCTGAAAGCCTTAGAAATCAATATAAAATGAGACAAACCATTAGGTTAGCTCATCATTTCTTCAGCAAGCAGCACTCGTAGTCGGTGACCCGCCGCAGTTGCAGCAGCAGCAGCGCATTTTCCAAAGGCCTTTAGGGCCAAGTATTGTTTTATTTGGGCTTAATAAGGGACAACAGGTGGTGGTGCAGTAGACGGAACAAGTTTTTACTTCTCTGTCCACTCAACTACCAAAAAGTTGTTACGATTTTCGATCGTGTTCGATCTGATTTATCGAACACATTTCGTCCATCGATAACTTTTCCTCTTCAAATTTCTCCTAATTTACCTCTCCTTGGGTAAATTATTCTCGGTTCGATAGAAAAAAAAGAAAAAAAAAGAAAAAACGGTTTACAATTATTCCGTTTATAATCCCAAGTAATATTTTCTACCATCGTACCGGGTGTCGCATCATCCGTAAAACCATCCCAATCGCCGAAGAAACCTCAGTATTTGTCCCAGTCCGATCAACTATGACTGTCATTGATACGACAGCGGTTAATACCTGCAATATTCTACCATCAACAACGACAACATTATCAACAACAACCGCTGAAACATCAGCTGACATTCAAGCCCAAATCATCAACAGTGATAATAGAGATGCTCCGGTATCTCGAAAATTCGGTATTTCGGCACCGGTTATACCGATAACAACTGGAACCATCAAATCGGAAATTATGAAAGAGATCTATTGTAGTGGTTCACTTCTTGATGCGGTCCAGAAAGCTAACATCTTCCACGACTGCAAACATTTCGTCGACATGCCACTCAAAATTGATGCTGGTTTGTTCTTTTGATAAATTTGATGACTTTTTTGAGCATATCATAACCTTTAAGTATAATATGTTACGAAATATGTGACATTGAGTAAGCTGAAATTCGGTACTTATACACTTTCAGCAAGTATACCATATATTTTGGATAATAATTTGTTCTTATAATATGTCACTAATTACTTCACAGATTGTAATTGTTTAAAATACCGAATTTGAAAGTAATTTATAGTATTACAAATTTCAGTCTTTTTTAAATAATACTGTCAAATATTATGTAGTCTTGAAATTTTTAGTTTCGACTTGCAATTTTTATCCTTATTAAGTTTGAATAGATGACTTCATATTAAAACTTCAAATCATACATTACTTAGGCATAGTTTCAATGTTTGATTACCACTCCATCTATATGTTAGCATTTCAAAAAAAAGAAATGCGATAATCTATAAGAATATTTGCTAGAATACTTCATTGATTGATTGATAATATTTCATCAGAATATACCAATACATTCTTTCGTTTGTTTTTTTTTTCTGATATGCAAATTTCCTGGAGATATATCTCTTTTTTTCTGATATGCAAATTTGAGATGATGGAAGGATGGATAGATGAATGATGGATTAGTGTAAGCATCAACGTAAGCATAAGTAGTGTAATACATCAAAGATCTAATTCAATATTGCATAAACACCCACAAACATCTATTCTAGCACACAATCGATTCGTTTGCATGACGGACATGAAATTTACATATCATAGTTGATGTATCGTAGAACTTATGATGATGTGAGTATCATATATAATTAATAAAAAATGTGAACTGGAATTAATAATCAAATTGAAACTATTGCTAATCAAATTTCATTTATCCTTATTATTCCCATGTACGTAAACGCACATTTCCTTATATAATTTATTCCGCTGACTCCCCTTTTTAAGGAATAATCGGTCATACCGTATAATCTTAACATAACAAAATTTTGTAACATTTTAGTCATTTATAAATTGCAAACTTTGCAAATTGTTTTATAGAATCGACATTGCACGATTGGCATGAATTGATTGGATCCGGCCAAATTGATGAGAATTCGTTGCGACGCTTCGTTGAAAGTCATTTTGATGAGCCAGGTGGCGAATTAGACACCTGTGAACCAAGTGATTTCGATCCTGAATACGCCAGATTTGAATCTATCAATTCGCCATCATACCGTCAGTGGGCCAAGGAACTTCATCGCAAGTGGCCTACACTGTGTCGTAAGGTAAGCTCCCGCTTTGTTACCTTTTCCGAGTTTCACTCAGGTAAGTATCGAACAAAGTTTTCGGAAACGGAAGAGATGTGAAAGTTAGATTTTCAGTTATTCCGTTTCGAAATCTGATTTTTCCAGTTAACATTTGCGTTGTTTGGAAGCTTCCGATTAAGCTGTGCGATATTATGAAGAAATTTAAAGCCAAGAAAGAAAAAAATGTAACTTGATATATTATTACACCCGGTTGTTGATGCTTTAGATTTTCTTCGTCGGAAGCTTCTAATCAACTGTTTCGTGCCACAATTTAAAAAATGAAGTTTGCTGAGAATAATTAGCAACGCTTCCTAATTTCTTCCTAATTCTGCCAGTAATTGTTAATGCTATCCGGATCCTTCCCTGTAAAATGGATTCTTTTTTCGCTGAATTTGGAAAAAAAATTTTTTTTTTGCCTCAGTACGTAATTTTTCTCCAATTTATTACCGAACATCGTTAACATTAATTACTCGTTACAGGGGAAAAAAAAGAGTCATTATAATGTACATTTGGGGTGGAACGTAAACCCAATGCCTCTTTTCCGACTTACTAATTAGGGGGTTCAAGAATATAAGAAATTTTTTATCAAAAAGAAAAATTGGAGTTGAACGAACTTCAAAAAATGTCTGCCACATCGAAAGATATACATACAAAAGCCAAAAGCTGGTCTTCGTTTTATTTTATTGGCGTTCGCTTACAAAGTGAAAGAAGACGATTCAGATTTAATTTGCTTTAGCTTGGACTCGAACAATTTTTAAAATTCCATGGACTAAATAACGTTGCCATTTCACCTTGCTGTTTTGAAGTCTGGTGAAGTATTAGCGATATAAGCAGACCAGCTTTATCTAGTAGTGTATATAGCTAGGCTTGGAGAATAGGTAAGAGGGTAAGTCGGAGAGGGGTGCCATACAGTTTAGACGTTTTTCCCCCTCCCTCCCTCCTCCTTTGGTTCAATAGATTTGATGATATGGAAGTTCTTCGAGAAGGTTCGGGCTTTTTTCACCTCATTTTAGAATCTTCCACTTCAAGGTTGGGAATTTTCCCCTTATTATATCTCCTGATTATCCCTTCCATAATTTCCCATATCCGGAATATCTAAGTTTTTCTTCCAGGTAATGCTGCTTGGTTTTCATGCTTTTAATTCATTCAGCTAGGCGTGATGCTTTTCCGAGCTTCAAGCAATATGGGTAGATTAGTGACGTGAATGTTTCGGTTTTTATTAATTTCGAAATTTCATTTGCATCGTACCGATTTCTGCTTCCACTCGTCAATTATCAGGATGTTGAATTTTGAATTTGTTTTACATTGGGTTTGAGAAGCTTATTCTCGCACTGCTCAGCTTGCAGTTTACCGCACCTGTTAAAATTCCATGTTTTCAACTTGTTTTGAAAATATCCATATCGTTTTCTTCTTCCCAACAAGATGGACCTCCGAATAGATTTTCTGGAAGAGGATTTTCCATGGGGAAAGGTCTAAATATTTTTGATGGTTCGGAAAAGCATCACCGAATTGCTTCTGGGTGTTACTTTTTCGTGAAGTAAATGATAGCTTTTACGAAAATTACAGTAAATCGCAAAAAAAAAAAGAAAAAAAAACAAGAATTATAGCCGAAATTTTCATGAAAATGTTTCATCCAGAAATAAATTAGGATTTATGTTTGTTTCTTTTTTTTTCTTATTTTACAAGTAGGGAAACCCGTATGCCGTACACAAGGTTTACAATTGAAATTTGATAAAACTCTCCCTGGACTCCTTGAAATATTTTAGGAATTCCTGCTGCCATCATCATCATCATCATCTACATCATTCAGAAGCCCGATATACGTACACCGGAAACGTTTTGAATCGCTCTTCTAAATGGTACCAACAACAACATCAACAATAAATCATATATATCTCTATGTATACAAACAATTACTGTTTGCGTAATCAACAATGAGCAATGGAATGGATTGACGCGTCGTCATTGTCGTCCAGTGAAGACTATAAGGATCTTAGAGATCACTTAGGCAATTAGGAATTAGGTGTATCATAGTTTTGTAGTTATATTAGGGAAGATGCATCAAGGTTTCATCTAAACTCTAGACTTCTCCTTCAGCTTTTCACTACACAGGTATTGCTCAAGGTTTGCTTTTTTTTTTTCGTTTGATTCTTGTTTGCACCAAATTATGGAACCTTGATGCTAGATAGATAGATAGTTGTAGGGAGCGTATTTTTACAGTTAGAATTTTCCTTCTAGCATTTTCATTTCTTTTAATTTCAAGACGATTTTAATAATTCTAAGATTCTTCGAATGCATTTTTCTCTGATGCCATTACTAGTGAATAGTGTGATCTCAAACTTGCTTATGATTCTGTTCTTCAGTTTTAAGTGCAACTGCCTAACTAAGCTAAACAGTTCTAACTTGAGACTTTATTTTGACTAAAGGATGCAGATATTACAAACGGAAGATTGTAACTGCAGTGCCGAAATTTCGTGCCAAAAAATTTACATAAAAATATTTCGTCAAAAAGCCTCGCACTTGTTGATGATGTTACCATGAGAAAGTAAGTGGAAATAATTTTAGGTAACTGCTTGATTGTTCTTGTTCTTGTTTTGATTCACCACTTTCTTTTCCTCAATTACTTATAATTTCAGGTATCGGATCGCGTTATCGCTGATCCGGAAAAATTCTCATTGATCCCGCTACCGAAACCATTCGTGGTGCCCGGTGGACGTTTCCGGGAAATGTATTATTGGGATAGTTTCTTTACCATCAAGGGTCTTTTAGCTTCGGGCATGCATGATACTGTACGGGGAATGATCGAAAATATGGGAAGTCTCATCGAAAGGTAATTTTATGTTTTGATATACTTGGAACATAGAGTTTGACAACTCCGATTTCAAAGTCTAAATTTTACATTCAAGTTGTTTTATGAAATAAAAATTGAAGCATTTATTGCTATATATGATTTAAACATGTAAATTTTAGTTTAAATGTAGTCTTAATTTCCAGATTTGGATATGTGCCCAACGGAAATCGCGTATATTATCTTAATCGATCTCAACCTCCGTTACTCACTTGGTGTCTATCTGCATATTATGAAGCAACAGGCGATAAGAAATTCGTCTTCACTGGTGCTCGTTGGTTCGAAAGAGAATTTGAATTCTTTCAAACACATAAGTAAGTATTGAATTCAAAATGGAAAACATTTCATGTAGCTTACATAATCTAATTTGGATTTGTAATGCAATTTGAAGAAAGAACATGGATTTTGATTAGTAGGAAAATTTCAGATCAATTCAGCTGCCCGGTATAACATCATTGCTCTATCGCTACCACGTTGTAGCCGTTGGTCCACGTCCGGAAAGCTACCGTGAAGACGTTGAAAGTGCTCATCATATCGAGGACGTCCTGGAGAAACAACGTTTATGGGGCGATATAGCGGCTGCAGCTGAAAGTGGACGAGATTTCAGCTCACGTTGGTTTTCTCAAGATGGGCCTGTAGCTGGTAAAATGGGTTCTACACGGTATATTACTTTTCTTTACTTTAAATTTATTAAATTTACGCTGTCAGGATGACTTCACATGAATGCATTAATTAGTTCCTTACCCGATTGCAGCAAAAAACTCATGCAAATTTCATAAATAAATTTGCTGAATAATCTAATAGGCAGGATAATTGCGCTTATTAAATTTATATGAGACATGCTTACTTTGAGATACATTTCCAGGACTAGTTCGATCTTACCAGTCGATTTGAATGCAATCATTTGTGGAAATCTCCGTTTAATGGCCAATTTGTATGAGGTTATCGACGATATATCAAGTGCTGAGCATTGTCGACAACAGTTCAGAAGTATGAAGCAGGCAATCCATCAGGTATTCTGGAATGAAGAATGCGGCTGCTGGTTCGATTATGACATCATCCGTGGTTGTCATGTTAATCTTTATATGGATACCAATTTCTTTCCATTGTTCAGTGGATGTACACATGATGGTGAGATCGTTTGATTCATTTAATTAGAATAGAAAAAATTAATTTCGAATTTTTGCAGTAATGGAAAATATACAAGACTGTAGAATAGAATATAGAATTCTGAAAACTCTATATAGCTGAAATGCGTAAGAATATAATGTCACGTATAACTTTTAAGAAATCCAGTCATTCAAAGCTTAATTCAAAATTTGAAATTTGTCTTCAAGTTAAGCACTGGGAAATTTTTGAGTAAGGCGAAATAAGTGTACTTGGTTTGTGTGAAAATTTCATTTACATCGTTTCCAGATTTCGATCCACAGAAAATAGTATCATACATGACGAACATGGGTGTTCTGGGATTCCCAGGTGGTTTGCCAAGTTCATTGATAGCATCCGGACAACAGTGGGACTTCCCGAACGCTTGGGCACCAACAACTTGGGTTATTATTCAGGGTTTACGTTCCACTGGTCAACATGAACTCGCTCGTCAAATTGCTGAGAAGTGGATCAAGCGAAATTACAGCATGTGGCTCATTTCTGGCGGACGAATGTTTGAAAAGGTTGGCATTTTTAAAATTTGAAATTTGTAGATCGGAAATCATGTATTTAAATCAAATTTTTTAGGTGTATGTGAGAATGTCTTGAACTTTCAGTATAATGTTGCGTCGCAAAACTATAATACAGCTGGAGGTGGTGGCGAATATGAAGTGCAAGAAGGATTTGGATGGACCAACGGTGTTGTCTTAGATTTGCTTCTTACATACGGACCTGACCTGACGTTCAAGTCGGATGATGACACACCTGTGACACCAGGAGAAGTATGCGTTTGTTGCCAGGAACACCAGCAAGTTTCTGATGGTACCACTACCACTAACACTGTACTGGCACATTCAACTAATTCTGGTCTCTAGTAAATCAAAAATATGAAATAGATACGAAAAATATAGAAATACCACCACGTCAAATCTTGTGTTGCATTATTTTGACACTGTGTCTCGAAATATCAAGTATTCAAACAATTTCAAAACGCACCATTTGGGTTATTTAAGGCATAATTGTATAGAATCTCTAGATTTGTTGGTGGGATAGTTAAGTGATGGTAATAAATTCGAGACATTTCAGACCCTTTTTTTTTAATACAACACAAGTTAGATGAGAAATGTCGTAGAATATTGTAAGTTTTAACAGAAAAAAAAAAAAAAAATCTTTTTGCGGGGATTTGAAAAATTTTCATTTGTGAACTCTCCTCTCTGAAAATGTATATATTTGTGAATGCTACCTTTTTGAGAAAAGTATACGGGTTATACTGAAGCATACACTATCCGCCTTCAAATCATATATCAAATAATCTTCAACACTGATGTTTTCGGGTACAATACCGTTGCATTTGTTATATGGGTTAGTAATTTCTTACCATTATAGTATCATCGATCATAACTTCATATGTCAAAAGTATGTTATCCAGAGAATTGAGAGGAGAGATAATCATATTATATTCTTACACATATTTATTCAGGCTACTTTTTGTAGTATTCGGGTTATGTGTTGTAAGCGTTGTAGTGCTTGCTAAGAAATTTGATTTGAAATATTGCAAATGTTATATTGTATGCCTTCCTTCTATTTTACTTTTGCGCTGTTTTGAGAATACAACGTTGGTGGTAATAATGTTCCGTGAGCAAACAAAAGCATTGCAATGATAAGAAAGAAAGCTCAATAACAGATCAGATGATATTTTTCGAGAAAGCCAAGAAATAACTCTAAGCCAGATAAATGTTATTTACTAATAATTGAACCAATCTATTATATCGATTGAAGCATTACAGTATATGAGATTCGTTTACTGAATTCACATTTTTTGATTTATGAATGTTTCCGTCTCAACAACGGTCATTCTTGCATTGTCGTGGAATTTTGATATTTTGTCATCATCAATCAAACCATCATTAGTTTTCAAGCAACCGGAAAAACATCAAAGTAATTTATCAGATAGAAATTAATATCTTGTAAAATTATTTAAAACAATAACTTAGACGATATTTACTTTACAGAGCATTTGACATTAACGAAATATTTAAATGAACTGAATTAGTAATGGTATTAGTATAAAGAATGGAAAATCAATTGGATTTGACGAATTCAATTGGATTGAACTCTTAATTCCATGGAAATATCTTTCCCGATTTCTTTATCAACAATAAGAGTACCTGTTGTGATCGTCAATTGCTGAATTTGATGTCACGTTTTCAGCATCGCTTGTATCACAATTATAACTTCAGTAATGGACATTAATTTAGACCGGAAATCCATAAAATCTCAAGATTTTCACTTCAATTAACTCCACAAAGTTTTAGGCAATGAGAATTTAAATTTCATTTCCGGAACATGTTATACATCCAGATGAATATACATGCAGCAAAGATAGATTGGAAAAAAGTTGAAATTTTGAAAAAGAAGTTAGGGAACGCTATCCGAAAACATCGGAATAATCCTTAAAATATCATTGTTATTCTTGAACTCTTCATAAATTTCATCAGTATTGGTAAATTCTATTATTAACGCTACTGATTCACTCGAATTCAACAAATATTCTGCTATAGTTGAACAAATTAAATCAAGAAATAAATGTTTGAAATTAGTTATGAGTTGGAAAATAAATATTTCATGCATCGAATTTTGGAAATTCTGAAATAATTCAAATCAAAATTTTTTATTTCGAAACAATAAACCCGAAGGCTATTCTCCTAAAAGAGCATTATTAATCTCAACATTCCAGATTTCCAAAACTTTACGATCTCCTTGATAAAGTTGCTATTCTTGAAATTTAGTTTTTTAAATAACTCATTGATTATTATTTAAATGTGTTAAGTTGGGGCATCTGTGATCGCCGCGGTTTTTTTTTTGGGAATTTTTAGATTTTATTTTATGACAATATTAATGTTTATTCTGAGTTTCTATGAAATGAATTTTATCATTTAAATATTCGCTTATGCTTTTTGATATTTCTAATTTTTAACTAAATTAAATATTAAATTATACCATATATAAGTCTTTACTCGGCCTTTTAGATCTAATTTCTAATTTCCTTGCATATTATGCAAATCCTCTTTTTTTTATTCCTTTGTTAATATTTTGAAAATTTGCGTTTTTAATTACATAATTGGATGAACGAAAATTTTTTGATAAAGAATAATTTGCTTTTCTTTTGCACTTTAAAAATTATTTTTCATTATTTATGGTAGAATCTCTTTTAATTAATCAAACTTTAAAATTTTGCTACTTTTTAATTTCACGAAAGTTTAGCACATTTTATTGTTTCAGTTCATTTTTTAAATAACTTCCTTGTCATTTTGCATTAATCGATACACTCATCTTAAGGATCTTAATCATCATTATAATTATCACAATGATCACTACCATTATCTATCAATTAGCACTATCAAATGTCATCATTAATGTCCTCAATTTACACATCTGGCCAATTTCGACATAAATTTCAAGACTAACAGAAAACACGGTAACAACTTCATAAACTTTAACCATTTACAAATTTGCATATTCTGAAGAAAAATTGGAATGACATTTAATTAATCAATAAATATTCAATCTAAACAAAAATTTAATCCTATTAATCTAATAAGTTAGGAATGAATGAAAGAAAGTGCAAAGAATAGAATTAGATTAAAGTTTTAAAATTATTGCATAAAAGATCTACAAGCATTAGACAGTTGTTTGATTACACACTTAGCTATTATTTGTATACCATCGATCGAATGTTCTTTGTGCTTAAGTATTTATTCAGGCCTAATTAAGAAGCTAACAATATTTTTCTATCCTTTGAAATTGTAAGTTTATTTTATCCACTTTTTCAATTAAGACATTTTTGATGATAGGATGGAAGATTTTTTTCGGCAAATAAAATTAAATAATTAATGGAGTAGGATGTAGAATTATTTTTTAGGTTTTAATACTTTATCTTATAGATTACTTAGTTTTCTATTTTTTTTTTTTGTTAGATTTCACAAAAAATTTTTAAGTATACTTTATGAGAGTGAAACTATAATTGACTGTTTGTCAAGGAAATATTTTAAAATAATTAAGTAAACATATGCTAAATGAGATTTCTAAAAAAGATTGAAATCAGTGTAAGTTATGGCAATTGGAAATAAACGATAATAGCTGATAGAATCGATATCACATAGGTAATAAATTTAAGGAATTAAGAAATGAAAGTAAAATTCATCAGAGGTTAAAAAATTAACCAATAGTTTGATAAATTGATTATTAGGATACTTTTCTTCCATCAATTTTTGATAGAGATAATTGCTGATAATGATTTTAAGATTACTATCATCTTTCTTCATTTTGTTATTATAACAACGCAATTATTTTTTACTTTTTTATAGAAGTACATTTAAATTCTTTTCTTTTTGCAAATTTTAATTAAAAATGATTTAATTAATATTTACTATAGTTATTTAACTTAATCAAGCGAAAATTTGTTTTGCCAATGCTATTTCAATTAATTATTTATGTTTTCAGGCCAAACTAATGATATAAAAAATGCCAAAGGTCAAAACATTTATTCTAAACCATATAAGAATATAGTTCAATCGAAAGATGAATTAATTACGGATGAAAATGAGTAAACCAGATGGGAAAGAAACTGGTTAGATAGAACTAGTTAGGAATGCAATGAAAGTATTCACCATCCTTTGTGTTCATCAGCCATATCCGGCGGAGAAACTTGCTGGGTAACAACAACTTGTCAGCAACTACATCACATTTTTGAGGCGGAAATAAGGAAAAGCTGAAAGATGAAATTACGGCGTTGTCGCAAGAGTATCACACTTTCAATTTGTAAGTAATATTAGCAATTGATTATTTGGAAGATAGATATTAAGAAATATGACATTTCAAGAGAGAGATGAGGTATAATGTATTTTTAGACGATTGAATTATGTAATGGTATATTGAAGCAGTAGAACAGATTCCAGAACTCTTCAGTTTATCTATCTATAAATTCAGGATTTCCGGAACAGTTTAGATTAGAATTGATTGAAAGGAAGATCCATAAGCCGAGGTTTGAGATGCAATTGATCGAAAGATAAAATTATTAAGCAATATTTGCTTTATTTCAAATCTCAATTTATCGATTCAGTTAATTTGTCTTAAATTGATTGATTTCCAATGGCTTCGTTATTGATATTTAAATTCTAAAATTATACTTGCAATATTAAGGTCAAAAAAGAGAGAGAGAGAGAAAAAAAAATGCAAAACTGTCTCATTTCATTCCTTGTCACGCAAAGTAACGGAACAAAACTGGTAATGGAAATGAAATACTTCTATTTGTATTTTTCCTTATTAATGACCACTTGGTTCATTTATAAATGACCTTAATAACCAACGATAACACAAATTTCATTCTGTTTACAACGACTTATTTATCATGATTGGGAATTCCATGTCGTAGGGACTCATCGTGACCTTTCGAATGCTCATAGTTTTATCTAAAACAATTAGTTATTCGTTTCCAGTTGTTCTGGATATTCTAGCTGATGCAGTCGATTTCTGGGCTTGATGGTAAATTCAGTTCAACAAGCAAAAGAAAACGGTTATGATGACACATAATTGAAACTGCATGCAAAACTAACTGAAAACTGGGCAATTATCAAGTAGGTGCAAAAGAGCCCAGCAGCTTAACGTTCCAAAATATGCAATGATTTTTCATACATTTTTATTTAGCATCATATTACTGTGACATAAATGAATTTGACTAATTTTGAAAAAATATATGTCAGAATGAATCATCAGTATAAATGAATTTGACCTAATTTTGAAAAAATTTATTTCAGAATGAATCATCATCATATGAAAAACGACTTCAGGTAAAAAGTGTATCGATTCACTTATGAGATTAATGTATTTCGCAGATTACTCACAAATACTGCTCCATCATATTGAGGAAGTGAAGTGAAACTTTCAAATCCGGAACGGAATAAAGACCGTTTTATGAAGCTTAAAAGTAGTATGAAGCAATATAAAAGTGGTAGATATTTGCTTATTGATAATTATTTCTTCTCTTTCTTATTACTTTTGACATAAATTTAATTTTTTGCTTTGTTATGTTAAAAAAAAAAAAAAAAAAAAAAAAAATAAAATAAATTGCAAGAAGAAAAGGAAGAAAAAATGAATAAAAAAGGGAAATGATGAGAAAATAAATAGAAATTAAAAAAATGAAAATGAAAATAAAAAAATTTGAGCATTATAGAAGTATTCCTGAAATTATCTCACTCAAAATTCATTCAGAAAAAAAAAAACTCTTAAATGTACATTATGCCTTTAATAAATGAATTTATCATATCTTTCTCAATTTGTTAATCATAAATGCTGTCATGTAATTATTTTAAGTTTTATTCATATTTCACATTGTAAGTTACAGGTTCTATTTCCTCTCTAACGTAATTATTTCGAATTTTAATTTAACGTTACATGTTAATTTTGTTTTGTACATTGAAATTTCATTTACATGTTCAGTTGATACTAATGTTCCTCGTGAAATTTCACATTAACATAAAGCATAAACGAAATTATTACTTGGCTCTTGGCACTTTTTGAGTACACTTATACTTTTGTTAGACTTATCCATCAATTTTTTCACCCTTTATTTTCTCATTTTTCACTTTCCTTATGTGCGAAAATATTCAGAAGCCATATGTATTTTGTTAGAAACAGGGAATAACTAAAAAAAAAGAAAATTTTTTCAAAATTTCACCACGAAACTTAAATTCAAAATAAGGAATTATTCAGAAGTCAGTCGAATTTGAGAAAATTTCAAATGATGACAATAAAGATGACAAAAATTAGAAATGAACTATCGTCATCTCTGTAATTTACATGATTTTATTAGCATTATTTCACGGAGAAATAATGATGCTTTTTAGCAATGGTATCAGACGTGTAGTTATGTTGTTACTGAATGATACCTTTCACGGAATCGTTCCTTAGTCCAAGTAATCTCGGATGATATTGATGAGAGATGATGATACGGAGAATATTTATGATACTTTGATAAAAAGAAAATCTTTGCTAGTCTGTTTACTAGAAATAGAATTATAGTACAACTTGTTGCAAAGTATAAATTATGGACTAACATTTGTCCCCTGAGAATTCTGGGATTTTTCAACGACAGAAGAGATTGTTTTCATCCAAACACTTCAAACAATGACATTTTTGAAAGCTAAAATTCCACGGCCATGATTGATTGCAATTGCGGTCGAAGATTAATGGATTTTCAGTGATTTCAATTCGTTTATTAATAAATATACACTTCTTTTCTATTTTCAAATATTTCGAAATGATTAAAAATTAATTTTCACACGTAATTTTCAATATCACAATTCGTTTAAGAGGTCAAACTTTAACAACAAGTATCGGTCCCGTGGTGTAGTGGTTAGCACTCAGGACTTTGAATCCTGCGACGGGAGTTCAAATCTCCCCGGGACCTTTGTTGTTAGCACTAGCATTTTTGTAATACCACTCATTCATATTTCGTTCAAAATTCCAAATTTAATTAAGTTCTGACTTTCTTAGAGCTGCGTTTATCTTTGATGGTGGTAACTTCAAGTCTAGCCAAATTCGAAGTCAAGTTAGAGTACTAGAAACACAGTGAAATTCGACCTTTGAAGGGATTTGAGCAAGTTGCTCATAAGTGGGTATTTTTAAAAATTTTCTATTATGTTCTAATGAATTTTGGCAGCTTATGTGATGGATTAAAAGAAATTTTTTCTCTGAATTTTATTTGATTTTTTTTACATGAAGTACTGAAATACTATTTATCTTGCAACAAACTCAATCAGAATGATGATAATGATTCAATGATGATCGAACAGGATACACTATTAACATAATTACTTTGTGGTAAATGATGACAGATCATGAATAGCAAATAATAATAATATAGTGATGTTTCATGGCACGTTAGGAAGATTCTGATTGATCGACAAAATAGTCAATGATCAAAAAAAACTTACTATAAATATCCGATAAAATTAAACGATATGGTATTTCTAATTCGATCATACTCCTGACTTCAAGTTAAATTATGGTATCACTGATTCGTGGTTACGGTATGATACTTATAATTCGCAGTTTAATATAATAAATTTATGGTGTAAATTTATAATAGTAAATAAATTTATGATAATTCCACATATGAAAAGATATAATTGATTGTTATCAGTTAGATGCTGAATGGACTGATTGTTATCGGATGGTCATATGGTAAGATTAGTTCAATGTTTTAAAACAGATCGGTAATTTCGATAGCACAACTGAATCGTTTCCATTTATCATTACATATTATCATTATCTTTCTTGAATTTAACTCGTTCAATTCATTCATTACTTATCCAACTTATTATTAATAAATAAGATAATCAACATTACTCGAAATATACGATATTATTTGGATATGAAGATGAAATATATGTGTGTACGCGTTTTGACACAGCTAAATGCTACGTCAAATACGTACATTATATGTCATTCAAATGGATACGCTTTAATATTAACAATAGAATTTTATTTGGTAGCAGAACTAAGACTGAAGCGAAACTTTGTGGAACTTATTAAAATGTGAAATGAACCTTAAAGAAGCTATTTAATTTCAATAATTTTGAATTTCTTCTTATTGCGGCTGATAAATCAGCGATAATTAATTATTAAGCTACGCTGTTCGGTGAGCATCATTTTCTAGGCAAATTATCTTCTCAAAAATTGACCCAAATCAATAACAGAAACACTACGTCCTATATCTATTCAAATTCATCTTTTTTTTTTTTTTTTTGCGCAATTCTAGCAATTATCATTGACACAGCCCTTTTAAAATTATAGCATGAAATTCAAATTAGAAAAACTGATGCGTTTTTTTTGCTTTTCAAATTTAATTGTAAAGAATTTCGAGAAGAAAAAAATGCAATAAATTTGAATTACTCTACAATTTTCTTTTTTTCAAAAATTTCCTCATGCAATTTCGGTTAACTTTTGCAAAAAATGTCCCAGTTTTTCACTTTGTCCAATTCTCATTGATAATGAATGGATGAATGGGATTATTGGTACAGTTTTTAATCTGAGAGATTGAGAAATGAATATAACCAGCATTGGTGATGGTATACACATACACATAAGTGATTAATTAATGTTATTCATTAAAATGTCGGTCATTGATGTGAAATCAAGGATAACAGCAATAGGTTGGAAGATTTTAGTTTTCAAATAAATAATGGAAATTATTTAATTGGCCATTAAAAACATAATTTTTGTCTCATTTTAATTTCCAAGAAAAAAAGTATGCATAATTTCTTTGCATTATTTAGTTGTTCGCTATCAGTAGTAAATTTAAATTATAAATATTGTTATTGCTGATGCTTATTTTTACTATTATTACTATTATTATTGTTATCATTATTATTATTATTGTTATTATTATTATTATTATTAATTATTATTATTATTATTGTTACTATTATTATTATTATTGTTACTATTATTATAATTATTATTATTATCGTTGTTATTATTATTGCTATCATTATTATTAATATTATTATTATTTATTATTATTATTATTATTATTATTATTATTATTATTATTATTATTATTATTATTATTATTATTATTATTATTAATATTATTATTATTATTATTATTATTATTATTATTATTATTATTAT
>JABVXV010000505.1:0-32979 GCA_013365325.1 Dipetalonema caudispina | reverse complement strand
ATTATTATTATTATTATTATTATTATTATTATTATTATTATTATTATTATTATTATTATTATTATTATTATTATTATTATTATTATTATTATTATTATTATTATTAATTATTATTATTATTGGTATAATCATATGAATATGTAGTCAGTCATATCAGTACTACTAATCCAACTTTTTTGTCATAATTTCAACTAATGTTGTTTCTTCAAGAACTCCTTCATCTGTCCGCGAGCAATTAATCAAGTATTCTCTCTATTAACACTTCAGAAAGCGCATGGCCCATTTGATGCCATGTCAAACGCAAGATGCTTAAGATATGCCATCTAAATTGTGACATGAATGTGACAACAATATCAATTTAGTCTAAAATGTTATTATCTCCAATAGAGGGGAATTAATAATTTTATTTGTTATGGATTTTGAAAAAAAAAGTGAAGTCATAATAGGTCAAACTATTAACGATACGTTTATTGAATCTTATCTGCCAATACTTTATTATCATTTATAACTATTGCACAAATTATTGAACGAAAAATGTTAGACAAAGAATTTCTTTGGATATTTCCTCTCATTTTTTATTTCGAATAATTCACTTATTGTGATTATGTTAGATAAAGATCGAAACAATGGGAAAAGTAATATAAATATGCAAAAAGGATCGTTTTTAACTAAGCAAAAGAAAATAAATTAGGAAAAGATCTTAGATTTAATGTAAACATTCAATCTATCGTTAATAATTATATAAATAATTACATAATTTCTAGGAATTAGAAATGATTTGAGAATAATTAAATGTTTTTTACAACAAAATTTTACTTATTTTGTTGACTTATATTCAAATTATTTCCAATTCTCAGAAACTAAATGATTATTTGTATAATTTTCTATTATAATAGTTTCGTGGAATTTCTTTGTCCACGGCAAAATTTTTGATAATAAGAATTTCAGTAAGTCTTACTTACTTTAATTTTGCCAATTTTTATGACGATCAAATATAATTAATCATAGGAATGTAAATATTTTTTGAGTTCGACAACTTTTTTAGTTATTTAAAATAAAAAATTGGCTTGAAATGCTTTTTTTTAATCAAATAGAGTTACCAAAGAATTGAAGGAAAAGATTACATGATTATTATTAGAAATTCCAAATGATTGGATTTTAATTATTTCTAAAAATTTTAAATTTTATTGGATGGATGAATTTCTATGCATAATATAAATGAGATTTATAGAAATTAATCATTTTTTGTCAAACATTCAAACCCTTTCATTTTTCACCCTTTTTCTATTCTATTCTCTTTTTATTTATATTTTGCTTTATTTTTAATTTTTCAATAGCAATTCTTTGTCATTCATTCACTGTCTTTTAGACACAATAAAATTGTTTATGGTTGAATATTTATCCCATGCCACTGTGGAATTATTTTTGGTTTATGTCAACATATGTCACAAGATGACGCAACACTTCATCTCAACTTGACACTTTATTATACTTGATAGTACTTAGAATCAATTAATTGCATTATTTTGGAAGTTATTTGGAAGTTATTTGGTTAGGGTGTAATTTCTTTTCGAAAGAAAAATTTGTAATGAAAAAAAAATTATAATCCATCGTAGAAAAGATTTGATGGAACAAATGATGATGAAAGTGTTAAATAAACAAATGAAATACTTATATCTTTCGATCATTTTAAGTTAGAACCATCTAATTCATGCTTTTCATACATTCAATTATTTTAATTTTAGCTAAATTTATTTTACTCAGCCTTCCATTGCATTTAATTCATCATCTGAGAAAAAAGATAACAATGGGATAGAAAAAAAAAGCAAAAATTTGAAATAACATAAAAATACATAATGAGATATATTTATTAACTTTTGATTCATATTTCAAGTCGTTATAAATGAAATTAAATTGAGGAATTACTTTATTTCATTCTTCAATGTATCCAAAATCGCATCGATTTTTGCCAGTTTTTCTTTAATAATCTAAAATTAACTTCTAATTTTTCAATAAATAATTTTCCTTTGCTATTCCTTCAAGCAATTTTATATTTTATCCAACGTTTCCTCCAAATGTTGTGAAATAAAAATAACTTTAACTTATATACTTTTTGCTGATCTTTCTCGAGAATGATCTTCTTGTTGAGATCACTACATTGGATCGTTGCTCGGTCTAAATCGATCTCTATCTTTTTCACTTCATTTATTGCTTCCATTAAACTTTGGCATTCGCTTCTTTTTTCTTCTGTATGTAAATTCGCAAACGTATATTGTTTAAAAATTGGTTAAATTATGTTTATTACAGTATGATATTACAAGATAGACTAAAATATACAATTCATTTAATTTTATTCTTTTTCTTTAGATGAAAAAGAACGAAAAAAACCTAATTTATTGTTCATTCGTTCATTTAATTCGTTGATTTTAGTCGATGCATCTTCGTCAGTCATTATTTGCATTTGCGATGAGGTTGCTTCTGATTCACCCGTCTCAGAATTAGAAGATATTGTTAAATGATCGAATTCTTCTTCACTTGATTTATCCGATTGTTGTTTGCTTACTTTTCTACAGGTAAGATGACTCATAAAAAGAAAGGTTATTCATCACATCTACAATGTATGCAATTTACCCCTATATTTAATTAATAAGATACATGTGCTAATGAGTGGAATAAATTAAGGAAGTAAATGAATGCAAATTCATAAATCTTCCGTTTCTTCACGTTTTATCACGTACGTAAACATTCTTTATTTGTGTGCAAGCAATACCAAATTATGTAATTCGTTACAGAAATGAAAATCTAATAATTAATGCACTAACAGTGTAATGAGTCGTACACACTGAACTAAATCCAAATTTTCGGCTCTTGAATCATTCCATATATTTCTACGATCATTATCATTTTCTTTTGCTTTCATAGCTTGAATTATGAATCGATGTCGTCGACGATATTTTCTCATGTTTAAATTTGTTATTAATA
The DNA here is from genome assembly GCA_013365325.1 of Dipetalonema caudispina. Taxonomy (NCBI): domain Eukaryota; kingdom Metazoa; phylum Nematoda; class Chromadorea; order Rhabditida; family Onchocercidae; genus Dipetalonema; species Dipetalonema caudispina. The sequence goes on along the minus strand of JABVXV010000505.1, from coordinate 29,997 downwards.
TCTTAACATTTCCTTATTGATTAATTGATTGACATTATATCTATTACTGAATTATTGAAAATATCTTTTTATATCACTTACATTAATGCTTTCATTGGTAGATAAGAAACCGGTAGCTGGCATAACGATATATCGTGTTGGCGCATTGGTACGAATTCGAAATGCTATACGGAAAAGGCTAACATTTCTAAATTAATTTAATGTTATTATCTTACCAATGAGTATTGAAATGTATTTAATAGATAATTATAAGTATATGCTAAAATTATGGTAACATGATACTATAATAGTTAGATTTATATTCTTTATGTTTCATTCAATTTTCTTATTTCCTTTTCTCTTCCTTGTCCATTTTAAATTTTACATGAAAATATGGAAGCTAACAAACATTATACGTAATAAAACACTGCTCGTTTTAGAATCACCGTGAAAAGTTAGCTGTTTCGGTTCAACTGTTACATAAATTGGTAAAGTATTTGCGGTAACGGAAGGAAACGAAGAGACTGCTGAAAACAAATTATATAAAACAAACCGATTATTTGTTCCTACTTTTTAGTTCAAATTAACATCGTATGAAATTTCGAATTACTGTTTTAGATATGAAGGATTAATTATAACTGAAATAAGCAATAATTAAGTGCAAACGATCTTTTTTTTGATGCTCATTAAATGTAGACTTCATTTCACATACATGATTTCGTTTCAGGTGTCGCCATTTAGGAATTACCTGCCTAGTTATAATAGTGATTTTCGAATCTTCCACGTAGTAATATATTACTGAAAACTTAGTACATCCATTATCAGATCAACGTGACGATGCTTAAATTATGATATATTCTCTTGAAACTAACATAATCAATATGTATTTGTGGGAATATAATCAGAAAGTTTCAACAGCTTCTTAAATTTATGGTGCATAATTTCCCTGGGATCAGAGTCCTTATAATTAGTTATTTATTATTTCAACATTCTTATTGAGTTATTCGATCTTAGTGTAATCCTGGAAGAATTTTTTTATTGGTTAAAACTGGTCATAAGCCAAAAGTTCCTTGACGAAAATAATAAGCTAATATGACCTTCGACATACATATTATCACTTCCTACTTTTCTAAAGATACACAATTACAGGAATTAAATTAAGCTAATCAGTTCTATCACTGATTCAAACGACCAAACTACTCAGTAAGTGTATAAGAAATGCAATAACTATAATCAGTTCGTTTGCCAATTCTATTACGACATTTCCCTGATGCTAATTGTACAGGATCCATATTCCTTCTCCTATATCCCGAAAAGCACTCCCATTTTTTTCTTTCGACAAAAATACCACGTTCACATCTTTCCTTACTGTTATATTTTCACTCTCATCAATAGTGGATCACGATGCAGGTCGATATCGACATATGTGATTTGTTATAAATTTTAACGGGTAAAACAGGTTGTATGAGGATTATGAGTGAGTGATAAACAAACTGATTTATTGCAACAAGCGAAAAAACATGAAAGGTATATTTGCTTTACAAAAAATAAAACTTTAGCAGACGAAAATGGAAGAATAGTTTCGAGGAAAAGTGGAGTCTCAAGTTTAGGAGTATCAACAACAGCCAAGAAGGAAAGAGAATAGAACATCATCAGCAGGGAGGTTCAGTAGAACTATTGTTCACCAGCACAAAGGAAAGATGGATCAGTTCAAATTACATAAAAAGTAAATGAGTCGCATCGGGAGAGCCGTTGATAACCGGGTTCCTAGGAAAACGATGATTAACCTAGGCATAGCAACGATCAAAAACGCAGATTTGAATTCGAAAATATTTCATTTCTCAATAAACTGATTTAAAATTCTCTAGTGATAAATATTCCTTGCAGTAAGATTGAAAAGTGACAACTGTCTCAAAAAGGGCTTCACTGGAAGTGAACCGGGGCAGAAAACTGAAAGGCGTATGGACCTTAAGACATCTCCAATATAACCGACACTTTATCTGATAAGATAACAGACTGCTAGAGATAAGCAAAGAAATGAAGGAACAGAGAGATGGCAGTAGTACCGATGACGAAAGACAACTGCTAGTCATTTTGACACATACTGGACCAGAACTGCACGATAATGATGATCACAATTTGCATGCTACAAAGCCGAAAGTCGAAGGCTGAAGCGATTTACGATTTTCACAGCTTACTCTAGTCATCTACATGAACTTTTTTTTGATGGACGCAATACAAATAAGTAACGGAATCGTGTCCGTGACACAATTTTCCCGGCCTAGGCCGCCGTTTACAATGGATGGCGGTCGACCATACTTGTATATCGTCACGGCACGCTTCACGCTGCACCATCTGTATCACTAGTTCAATGCCTATTCTCGGAGTAAGCTATTCAAAAGCGGGGACAAAATGATGCCTAAACGTATCAATAAAGAGTTGTAATATCTGGCCATACGAATTCCGTAATCCCCATCTTTTTCCCCTTCCTTCCTGGGACATTTAAAGCAATATGTGGGTGCATGCAAATAACAATGGAAGATACATCAAATGTTGATACTGACTACTTGAAGAAATCTATTTAAATGATTATTGTATATGATCAGTAAGAATGAAAACGCTTTTTTACTAGTTATTTGCTAAAAAGATTTAAGGTAAAATATTAAGTATATCTGGAAAAAGCTTTTGCATGATGAAAAATATTACGCTCGTCGATCTTACACCAAAAAGTAGAGAGTGTCTAATACGTAACAAAATTAGAACAACACGGATCTATGAATTACAATGAAGGTTTCCGCTCCCTCCTACTTGGAGGCAAATTACTGCTTACAGTGGGAAAGAAAAAAAGGATGAACAGTTCATCTGATAACGAATTCATGTAAAGCTTAGAGCTGGACAAGGTTGTACTTTTCGTTGAAAACTATGAAGTTAAGTCATGTTTCCATCCAAACTCTGGGGATTTTTTATAAGATGAAGATGAAGGTTTGCCAACTGAAAGACAGGAAGATAAATAAGAATGAGTTCAAAAGCAGATGATTCAAAGCATATAATAATAAAACATGGATTTTTGATCGTAGATGTGCATATTGATTTTTACGATATTATATAAAGGAAAAAATAAGATAATTCAAAAGAAAGCAGATATGCTTATGAGCATGAGTTATATGCAAACAATCTATTCAAGAGAGAATGCTATTTTCGTGAACTGAAAGAAAGAAAAAACACCGCAGAAAAACGAAAAAGCTAAATAAATTGCATGAGGATAATTTTAAATAATTTTCTGCGGATAAAAAGCTTTGGAATAATAACAAAGAGGCTCGTTTTTTCAAGCGAAATACATGACATTGTTTGCATCTGGATGGACCTGAACTGCACGCGCCATGTTGCTCAAAGTCGTATCTTCACTTGTTCCAGATGGTTGAGAACCTTCGCCACTGAAACAGAGTACTATTCACTAATAGGGGATGTTATTATGTAAGGGAACTTTTCTGTATGTTAAATGAATCATTTGCTCTCAAAATCAATATCAATAGCAAGCAGTATCATGAAATATCGAATTTGCCTAATAATTTGACAGTAAGATCCAACACAAAGTACTCCTTTCAATATAATTCAATAAAACATGGTTTATGTAATGTGGCTGATAAGGCTTAAATACCTGTCATGTTCGCGATCAACCAAATGATAACGCGCTCTAAAAGCCACCAAATGTGCATAATAGGCAGGTGCGGGGATCGAAACAGATCTTGTACAACGGACATACGTATGGCACATTTGGTATGTCAGTTGTTGCAGCTCATCAGCACTCAGTTGATTATCATCCCAGAGTACATGATAATGAGATGGACGGGACGTTCCCTGGAACCATACATTAAAAAAATATATATGAAACATAATGGTTCACATATATCTTATGAATAATCCTTAGAAACCAACTTCTACCATCACCACTCAAGTTCTAACATCTCAAGAAGGATATGGAGCATGCATTCCCCAAAAGAAGTACGAACAGATTTCTAAACATATCTTTGATGAAATTCCACTCCCCCTAATTTTTTCTCAGAAATCTTTTAATACAGCACTGATTTCAGCCAATGATTTATATTTATATTCAAAAACATTGAAAGTGGCTAAAGTTATACTATGAATGAAGAGCTGCACCAAAATAAAAAAGAAAAAGATAAAGTGATATTTAATGCCTATAGAAACAACATTTAAGAAAACGAAAACCTGAATTCCTGCATGAGAACAAAGGTAGAAGTCAAATTCAGTAGGGTGTGTTATACCAACATCAACTGTTGTTCCAGGTGGAATATTAAAAGCTTTTCCAACCTAAAAAAAACAAAGTTACCCTGTGAGCAAGTGAAGTTACAGTGCACAAAATAGCATACTCAGCAAAAGTAGTAATCGAACTTCCTGTATAATGTTAGCTCTTTTAACAATTCACAAATTTTCTAACAAATTCATCAGCAATGTAATAATTTACTAAATTTAAATGCACCTGATCTTTCTTATCGACAGCAAACAAACGGGTATGATGTCTTTTCTGTACAGCAATAAATGTTATTCCCGGCTGATAGTCCTCCTCCAATAACATGCAACACTCGCGTAATGCCCGCAATTCATATTGCAAAACCTATAAATTAAATGAAAAACGATACCCACTGTACAATCCATGTTATGCCGTAATCGACCAACAGTTCATAACTAGGAAATACTCACGTTGAAGAATTGTCCCTCTGATACACCATCACGATAAATAATGATTCGCGTTGGCTTAAAACGAGTAGAACGATAAAACTGAATAAGAAGTTCGCGCGCCATATACGTAAGGTCACTGATTATTTCCTAAAAAAGGAAAATATTTGCATGATAAAAATACCAAACGTAAAAGTGCTTTTATTCTACGACTTTCTTACAAAAACAGAAGCCTTGTTACCTGCCGATGAGCTTGTACACGGACTGTAGCTGCATAGCGCGATGGATGAGCATCCATACTTCCAACAACAGCCGCAATGGACGGTTTACGCGAATCACCAGCAGGAGGATGCGTTATATCACAACCAAGGAATATCACTAAAATAGTTTTCTATGCATATAATGGTTTTCTTATTTCTCAAGATTAGCCACGGATAAAAGCATCTAAACTCAAAAGACTTAGCCAGAACAAAAAACTGCGCAAAAAATAATCTCAAAACTGATATTACATCACGCAATTTAACCTATATAACGATATCATCGAGAATAAGACGACTGTCAAACCTCATTCTTTGAAAAACAAAAAAATGGCACTTAGCATCTAGAGAAAAGCAAACGCAAATCATGCCTGATACCTGGTTCAGTGAAAATTCTAGGCCGAACAGCGGGTAGAAGAATCGAATTTACGCCACCCAATTTAACATTCATTTTCAAACATAAATTAGACAGAGTCTGAGGTGTTGTCTTGATTACATTTTTGGCTTGCACACATTGCGTAGCAATGCCTAATACTGTATCACCAACTCGTTTGACTTCAGCTAAAAAAAATGTTTTTAAATATAAGAGATGAAAAAAGAGTGTAAATTATCAAAACATGGATCAATATCACGCACATAAAAAGTAAATGAAAGGGAGCAGCAATCGACGCTGGCAGGTATAAGTTACAACATTCCGTGACAATTTAACCTAACCAAAAATCAGTGAAGAGCACAATGATTTTATTTAGGATTACCTTTTTTTTAATCTTCTTTGTTACTTTTCAGCTATCGTATATCGAACAACACTAGTTTCAGGGTACAAAGAAAAGAAGACATCTTGCTTCCACAAGGAAAACAAGATTTAAATGAATTACTATATTACCGTATACTGGTGTTTTTCCGGGCAGAACAACGCAAACAAGTTGAATGTTCACGAATGATGTTTTGAGGTATTTGAACATTGGTTCTACTTGGTCAACACCAACTGCATACTTGCAAAAGCATGGTTGCCCCATGATCGGCATACCCGCATCATTAGAGATTCGTTGCAGTTGTGTAGTGAAATTGCTGGAATAACAATAATGAGAACTGCAATCTTGAATTATAATTAGATATACAAAGAATGGCAGAGAACTTCAAACGATTTCTGGGTTACGATAAACAGAAAGAGGACGTTTGCTAACCGGAGATCATTTTCTTTAACATGTTGCTGCTGCGCAAAGCACGCGATTGCCCAAACTTTCACCTCCACACCTGTATGGAATTGCTTTCCACGCATGTCCCAAACCCCCTGGTTAGGCAGTGCTGTCGCTTTTGTGCGACCACCATAAAGCAACTTTGGTGCGTTCAGTACACGACCTTTTACCTTAAAGTGTTGAAAAAATGAATAATCAAATTTCATTCAGTCAATGAAAAACTCTACTTCAGTAATCATACGAATTCATCTTCCTCCTGTATACTGATGTGATACTGATATGAAGCATTGCAAAAAACAAAGCGTGACTGAGCACGCACTTAAGTCCACTAATGACCTACTTCTGTCATCGCCGGATTTATTGCAATACCGAATTCGTGAGCAAATGGATCAGCATTGAATTCGGCTTTCCGAACCAAATTTGATATCTCACGCTCACGTTCCGGTGCAGATCGCGCTGTTGCCTATAATATACCCATCAGCCATTTTTTTACAATTTTCAGAACTTATTTTTTTAAAAAATACATTAGTAAACTCAGTTATTAACACTTTAGGAATTTTAACCTTAATCATTGTACTGGTCTGCGTATCCGTGAGTTTCTTGATGCAGCGCTGGCCAGGAACAATATTGCACACTTCCGGAGGCAAATATGTATGTTTTTGCTCTTGACCCACTTGAAGACAGGGTAAATGTGGATACTTCAGTTGCATATGATATTTGTCGTAAAAATATTTGGTAACCGTACAATCAATGGTTTGTCCCGAATCAAGTTGCAACGGAAATCTGTAAGCGTTAACGACTGATTTTTTTTCTTGAAATTTCTTATATTTTGATGTATGCAGCAATCATAGTTTCTTAACGATCACAACACAAGCTGTCACCAGACTTAATACAACCAAGATTCACCAAAGCAAGCGAAAACATTTGCTGACGACAGTACTTTGAACAGAGAAATCCAGGAAATGTGATTTGCTAGTAATTATTCTCATCCTAAAGAAACGTGATAATGAACTAACGTTTGCACTTGGGCTGCTCTTCGAGTAACATTACACACTCGGTATTTACGTCGCATAGAACCACAGTGAGTTATCTCAATTTTCAAACCGCGTATTTCCTTAGTGAACTTAACACGCTGAGCATCTGACAGTGAACGGCGATCGGATAACGCTTGCACCGGCACTTCCAACACCTCCGCAATAAATTCGATCACCGGCATTGAGCGATAAAATGCAGTTGCCGAAACTGAAGTACATAATTTAAACCAATAAAACAATAACATCCTGGTACTCTGATCAACAGCTAACAAATGACCCAAATATTGCAAAAATCAGAAGTTCCATCCCTCTCAGTTTCTCCTTAAATAGCACAAGACAAAGTTATATGGATGTTTTCATCAGCATGTCCACACTATCTCGCAGGTCGCTCGCTCTACATGACCTATTCCCAAACCAGAGAGGAGATACAACATCAATTTTTTTCCCAAGTAGAAACAGTTGAACAGTAAAAGAAACTCAATTAAATCAATGAATAAAACCCACCATATTAAAAACGAAGTTATAAAACCTAACCATCAATATTGAGCATCATTTTCCATTGGCTTGGTCGCACACTCTGATGGAAACCGAACCAAACTTCCCGACCACCACCGAGCTTACTTTCCGTATGGTACTGCTGCGCTGAATGTGATGGACCATGTGCTGAGCCTAATGGCGGCGAGAAAAATGATCGTCCAACAGGAGTGTATCTAAGATTCAATTCCATTACATTTTACGATATTTCTTTGAGAAATATAACACCGCAATGCAACAGATACATGGAACAGTACCAGTGGTCCCTTACTTGAAAAAGAAAAACTTATGAAATGTACTTTAAACTAGGTAAATGTCGCAAAATCACATCCATTGCTTGCACAGATTCGAAAGGCACTTGACGGACTCGTCCCTCCATTGCATCTTCAAGAGCCGACAATGAAACCTGAAAAAACAAAACTTTTTCAATCCTAAAACTTTACAACATCCACGACAAGAAGCAGAAAACCAACGAAAGCCAAAGATATGTTACCGTAGAAACCCATTTAATGGCAACAGTAAACTGCCGATCAACAGCAGAATCTCCTGGTAGTGTAACTTCCAATTCCAATCGTTCACGTCCAATCGGTAGAGGATCTCGAGTATACATATTACGTTTTCCGTCATATACTGGACGGACATTGCTGAACACTTTTTGGTAAGCACGGATCATAGTGTTCACAATTTCTCTGAAATCAGATAATTAAAATTAACCTACGATAAGAGCAAAAAATTTCAAATCTTTAAACGCAAAGATGGAAGATTGCTGAACCTGTTAACTCGACGTGGGCACTTGTCCGGTTGCACATCAATAGAATAATGCTGGATATTACCACCTGGTATACGAACAGCGAAATGATTTGCGCGCAAAACTATTGCGCGTCCTTCTATGCCATGATTGGGTCTGCGAGGACATTGGAATTGTATGGGTCCTAAAGAAATGTACAATCTTCTGGATAATCAACATCAGTTAAAAAACTGTCGACGACTTTCTTATCCTGATGAACACGGAAAAATAGAGGAATTATGTCACACTTGGGAAGGATGATTACCTTTAGTTTCCAGAAAATTACAATCAAGGCCGTCATAAGTATTACTGAAACAAACCCCAACAAAATCACTCAGAAGACTCCAGATTAATAATACCTTACCAGATGACTGTCCAGGAGGACGTTGTAGCGGTACATTAGTTGAGGGAGGGAGGGGTGCTTCCGAGCCATCACCACTTCCCACTGGTCCACCGGGAGCCAAAGATCCAGGAGGACGACTGTCGAACGATGGTGCTCCACCGCTACCACCAAGCATCATTTGCACTGGACCAGGATTGATTGGAGCTAATTGGTAAGCATCCTGAAAAATGATAAGAAATGTGCTGTAAATTGCGCTAATCAAGGGGATCGCAGCTTGTCATTAAGTGATTCATACCCTGCAGAAATCAGAAAATGAGTAAACCTGAAGTGGTGCTTGCAAAGCTGTTTGTTGTTGTTGTTGCTGAGGAATATGGTACTGGCTGCTTCCCGCTTGAGGAAACTGAGGACTCCCCAAAATATTTGGTATTTGTTGCATAAATGGTTGGTATGGCGCCATACCCGAGGCCGATGTGCCCTGTCGATCGCCAAAATTAAATGCCTCTGTAAATATCTCAAACGTTATCATATGAAAACAAAATTAACCTTCCGAGAATTCTATTAGATGCAGTTAAATCGTATGAGCATGACTACAACAAATCGATCAGTGATACTTAAGCAAGACACCACGTCTCAAAATATAATAAATTACGATGAACTGTCTTACAGCTGCGGATTTCAAAATATGGGAAGTCGAAAATCAACAAAAAGGAATGCAACTTCTTCATATATCCATTATGGCTTCTAAAGAAATAAGTACGAAAAACTGACCCAGCAGACTCAGAACTTGTTGCTGTTGTTGATCGATTGCTGCCATTTTTTGTTTCCAATTACAATATGTCTAAGCAGTTGGACTGTTATCGATAAGGCTGAAACAATTCAAGGCTGAATCATACATACGATCAGGTAACCGGTAACAAATAAAAGCAGCCGAACGAATCTAGTCTAGTCTAGAGTTTTCTAGTTTTATAGACCAGTGGATTACAGTTGAATGGAAGGAGCTACACTAGCTGCTTGGCCTATATTAATCCACCTAATCAATCACTGTATACAGCTGTTTAACACTCTCTGCACATTCCTGAACGAGTGACTGCGAAAGTGCAATTAACAACCAATTATTCCATGCCATAGTGGATAAGATCATTTAAAACTGTGATTTCACACACTTAAAACTCGTGTTTTCATTAGTTTTCGAACCTATTCTACTCTAACAAGTTGATGCTTTCATTAGTTTTGGATGGCTTCACGACCTATTCCAGATTTAAGCATATCTCAAACGAGCAATTTTATTGCCATCAGCAAAAGAAATCAGTTCAGTAGCATCCGTATGAATAAGGAATATCAATGCTGGGATTTTTGAATGATGAACACTAACGTAACGGTATGATCGATTCTATTGCAAAGAATTTTCAGGGAAAGAAAATAATCCTTACCTTACCGCTATTAATAATGCCCGAGAGATCAGATATGAAAGAACGATGAGACTGATAATGCAATGATATCATTCACAGTAATGCATAAAGACGGCTCACGCAGCTGTGTTGCACGTCACGTATCTGCATAAGCCCCTAAAAATATATATAAATTACCGAAAAACAAAAACGATGTAGTGAAATGCGTTTTACCACTCCATTATTCAGCAACATCCGTCCGTTACCCAAATCAGTGGTTCAATATTCTGAGTGAAATACAAGTATTATGCTTACAAACTATTTGGTAACTGGTTGTACCGTCTTACTCTTAGTTCAGATTGCGACAAAATTCCCGAAGTGAAACTATTCTCCCGCCACTCCGCGGTATTGGGATGGATAAATAAGGATATCCTGTCACTCATCATACACTGAAATAGTTACAAAACCCGAAAACCTTCCATTTTGTGAACTCGCTGCACAATCATTTAATCTACTCCACCTCACAACATCCCATGCAATGCGACAGAGCCGCACGTGCTAGACGCATCACAACCGCACCGCGTGTCGCAACACGGAGGTTAGAAGGAGAATGCATATTGGAGGGAACGAAGGAAGATGGGAAAAGAACGAAACGCAACGATACCAGCAGGAGAGATAGAAACAGTGAGACAAAAAAAAGTGTATTTAAGAATGGCGCAGCATAGAAGGAGGGGTTTTGAGAGAGATCATTCAAGGGAAGGAGAACATAGGTGTTAGCAAACGATTTGCTCGTTGTGGAAAACACGGTAAACAGTGAAGAGACGCAGAGAGGAGTTAAGAAAGCCAATTATCGAAAGTACAAGAGCTAAGAGTGCAGTGTACTAGCAGTAAGCACTGCGAAGCAGTAGCGAGGTGCAGCGCGATAAAAAGTGCAGTGAACCGTAAACGAAATTATGGAAGAATGAGTAGTTAGAAGATAGCTGCGAAATGTGATGGATGATTGATCACTATCAGGTATTTCAGAAGAAGCCAAGTAAAGATAACTGATAAGTTACGTAAACGTAGTGATATTCATGTGAGCGTTTTTATTCTATTATGAAGTGTCCATCTGATAAGTTTTGCAGTTGGCAGTTGTACATTTTCATACCAAATACCGCCATAGAAAGAAGAGAGGAATAATGCCTGTATATAGATAATTTCTTAATGAAAGGGCATCATATCGAAAGTTAACTGACCACAATGTGACCAAATGTAAGGGTAAAGAAAACATCTTGGAGAGAAGGTTGCCACACAAGAAATGCTTTAGTTACTGGAAGGGTCAAAGTGATGGGGGCCATCGCTTTTTCATTGTTGACCCTCCCTCCTGGATGACCCTCCCTCTTCTGGACTAAATCAATAACGGTATTTTCGATGAAAGAGAGAGGAAGGTGATAAAGAGAAAAAGGGAGAGGCAGGGATGGAAAAAGACAGTACCTGAGGTATACAGGAGATGTCCATTGAGTACACATAACATGGGGAGAGCATCTAAGAAAAATGACTTCAGTAAAAGAGGCGTGCGTTCGGTCCCGTTCTGTGTACTTTATTTTGATGTCCAAAAGCATGTCCACGTCAGAGGTCACTACTCTATGTATGTCCAATGCAAGCTTCTGCACATAACCAAAACGATGGCACTCGAAAGAGAAAGAGAAATGAAACAGTTATATGGTGATGATACATCACATCGCATCACGATAACCGTTGTTGTTCCGGATATCGTTAGGATTGATCCGAATCACTCTCGCCGAACTCATTTTCTGGATGATTCGCCTACCACATATGTTGACGAAACCAAACAGGATGACAACTTTTAGCAAGAAAATAATTCCTTAAACAATAACCTTGGGTAATAAATTTCAAACTACAATGGGAAATATTTTATGATCGAAATTTAATAATAAAGGAAAAAAAGAAAAGAAAACGGAAACGGAGTAGGAAATTAGCTCCGTAGGCATTGACAGAATTTCAATTTCTGAAAATCATAAATGAAATCCAGAAATGACGATATAGAAGACTTTACCTCTGGTAAGCTAAAATGGGACTGAGAATAAACGATACGGATGGAGAAAGCTTATAGATATGCTAAATCCAGTTTTAGATTCTGAAAGGAGTATAGGGAATCGTTGGTCACCCGGAAGAATTGTACCAAAAAGATTATTACTCCCGAAATCTTCGGATAAAGGAAAAATTTTTATGAATATACAAAGAAGTGCGCAGTATATTATTGTCCATAACACCGAATGGCAACAGCAACAGGTCACTTAACTGCAAGGTTATGACACTGAGCAGTAATAGAACGGTGAAGATCGCCGTTTACACAAATCTTACTTCTCTTACTGCAGAAAATGAGAGAGTGACCATCGATCATTGACCACACCAATCCACTTTTGTCATTTTCAAATAGTATCTGATCAGATTTCGAAAACAAGTGCTATTAATTACATTACATATGCTACGATAAAGCATTTAATGGATGTATCCAATTTGTGATTCAGAATAATAAACAAGTCTCGATAATATTCCCGTGCATTCGGGAACTGATTCAACCTCAACAGCTGTTTTGATTGTTTTCATTTAAGCTTGTTTTAATTTAAATCATGAAAGCTATCCGATTTAGCTATTTAATTCATCATATCCATCGGTGCAGATATGCTCGGAAAAAAGTTAATGAGACTAAAATTTAATCCGAATATCACTGAAATAAAAATCATCTGGATAATAATTATTAAAGCAAAGGGCTATAAATTTACTCACTAAAATGAACGATTATCCGGTCAATTTCAATGAAGCAATGAAACTGATCATTAGCAGTACAGCGCAGAACCATCCGGATAACCGCAATGAGGTCAACTGTGAACAAGCGTGCAGACCCGACTTCCGGGAATGAATTGACGTGAGCAATTCCGGAACATCCTGTTGTTGTTTATGGCCCGTGCGGTATTTCCTGACCCATTCATGATTAGCTCTAGAATTTATGTTTACTTGCTGGGCTGTTTCTTTTTAATTGAAGTTGTGATAGATTTGGCCAAAGGAAGTAACCTGAACGGTAATGCTCATACTTTGGGTATATTAAGGTTAATCTGAGAGTAAAGTAGCTGGAGAGAAATGGGGATTGATAAACTTTCAAGGTTTAACCTCAAAATTTAAAATAAGTCAACAAAGCGGAAATGGAAAATGATTGTATAATGGTGTCTTCTTCCTACTCAGTTGTTCGTTGTTCGCTGATCCTGATCATTTGAAGAAGGATATCTCAGACGTGCTGTAGGTTAACTGTGCTGTACTAATGTTTAAGATAAGAAGGACAGTATGTTATTTATATATCGCGAATAACATGTTAACTACCTCTCTGTTCATTTTGTGAGGAAAAAGTTACCTACGTAATGGGTAAATCATCCTATGATTAGGAAGAGAAAAGTTTTAAGCAAATAAGCATTGGATAAATTTGCCCGTGCTGTGGGAAGCATAATGCCTACAATTCGTTTCTAGCAAAGATAACCATCATTTGAAAGTATTGCAGGATAAAATGACCATATTCAATTTCTATTTGTTTAATCGAGATGGTACATGTGTTCTGTACAGGGAGTGGAAACGGGAAAAGAAGGCGATAATGTCAATGGAACAGGTACCTCATTCTCCTTCTTGACATTTTTCCTTAAATTTAATTAAGTTGTGCTGAAATGTCAGGCGTGGTTTATAATAATTAAAAAAGCTACAGGAACTGAAACTGATGTATGGCATGCTGTTATCATTACGCTCGTTTGCTTTGAAACTTTCGACAGCGGCTGGGTTAGTTCCTGAATTTCTTCTCAATTTATTCACATTCCGGGGTCCTACTTCTTTCCATTTTCATTTTATCTGTCCAGAGCTATGTAACCTGACGATGGTTAAGTAAGTGAAGGAGACAGTAATATGGAAAATTATTTCTATTTCAGAATTCAACAAGTGAATAGTTTTGAAACTAGTCAGTATAAATTAAATTATCTGGAAACACCCACGGGACTGAAAATGGTTCTCAATACGGACCCAAATGCAGCCGGGATCCCGGAGCTTATGCGTAGCATTTACCAGGTAATGGACGGCATGTATTTTTTTTTTTTTTTTTTTTTTTGTATTTTTGCTTGTTCCACTTAATCAGTCGAAGACATGGTACTCTTTTACATCTAGTTTTTCGTTGTATCTCGATTGAAATTACAAGTGCTAAAAGCAATACTTTGTTGTCTGGTTTGAAAAGGAGGGAGATATAAATGTAAAATTAAAATATATACTAGCATGTAAATTAAGGCATATGTTGATGGAGTGGTAAAAAACGTATTAATTGAAAGTAATGCTCAGTCGAGCAATGAACTTTTCAATAGCAGACTCGAACAACTAATTCAAAAGCATCCGGCATTTTAATTATATTTAACTGATGTCGGATGGAAGGAAGTGATTTCCATGTGGTCAGTTTTTTTTTTCCATTGTTTATGTCTGTTCTTGTCTCATATCTAATACTGGAAAAACTGGTGATAATTTGGGAAAATCTGATCACATATACAAAAAAGTTACGTTGAAAAAGTTACGTGAAAAAAGTACGAATACAATTTACGTTGCTCCGAACATCGAAAAGGTGTAAAGATGCAGATACAAACCAATAAACATGCTCTTCTAAGTTTGCAATCATTTCAACTTGGAAATTTTAGTTTAATATTGACGATGTGATGGTAAGTTTTTCAGTGTTAGCAGTTTCCCTATATTATTTATATTATTTCTGATTATTCGATGTACAACTTGCTTCTTCTTCGTGGAAGCATTTTTTAAACTGCATTTTTTTTTCTTTTTTTTTTTTTTTTTAAATCACACAAGAAATATTGAAATGATCGGTCGCTGTCTAAGGTGCAAGAAAGATTGCCTCTTAGCTTCAAATGGAGAGCGTTCAACGAAGGCATTTTCTGAATAATTTCACTTTTCTTTACCAATATTTTGAATTTTGCTTGCTATTACTACAGCGTGCTTTTTATTTGTAGAAAAACAGCGTGAATGGTTGAAATGTATTACGACCAATTCTGCGGGATTCTCCTGACATATGATCAAAGGCTTATATAAAATAGGCTTCTTTTTGTTAAAAATATCGGAATATATCTTGAAACGGCATACTGAAACATTGGAAACCATGATGATTGTAATATGTAATATGATTGGAATATTGTGTATTTATATTGTAGTCAGTGTTTCATACTTTTTGTTTTATACGTTATATTTTTGTTACCATTACTTCAGATTTGATGATGCATTTTTTGTTCTTTTTTTTTTCGCATTTTGATTTTACATAGGTACAGACACTGACCATTGTCAGGCTGTACCTTTGAGCTATATGCATTAAAATTCAATAAAGTGATTAAAATAACTGAAAATGTTGACACAATGGGGAAACATTCATGCAAATGGTTGTGGGTGAGTTAGGAACGGTGTGCATTTATGGAGGATACATTGGAATTGTTATTATTGAAGAGGTACTTAAGTGACAAAACGAAAAAAGAAGTGCAGCAAGACCGGGACATTATTTAGATAGCTATAATAAACTAGATTTTAAGATGACATAGGTGGAATCAGCTTCTGACCACGACGTGCGAACTAGTTTGACAGTAACGAAATACTTTTCAAGCAAACATTTAAAGATAAGTGAGTTGCTCTTACTAGGATTTCGATCTCATTGGAAACTCCGTGGAAATTCGATCGTTACTGTAGTCGGTACCGCACGACTCAATTACCAAAAGCGCTATTTGCAGCGTTATTAGCTGCTAATGCTATCACAGATTACGATTACTACTACTATTATTACTATTAATACCACCAGTACTACTATTAATTTTTTTCTGCCTACTAGTATTAGCTCTCTTATCTTCAATGTCTATAAGTTACGAAATACTTTTTCTCATGCTACATTATGTAAGCGGTAAGTTAGTTATCCAAGCTTGGTAAATATCATATCTCTGCTTGTAAAGGTTTCCATTCAAGAATCCTTCATTAAATTTTAATAAAATCTATGAATTTTAAAAAGAAAATATGTATACTATAAGGTTGCATAAAATTCAAAACTTTCTATATACGCATTATTAATTTTTTTCTCTTGAAAAAAAATTGTTGTAGGAAATGGAAATGTACCGGTGGAGAATAGTTTATGTATGACTGTGGAGCATATCCGTGCTGCTGATAATCCACAATCATTTTATCAATGTATTCCGCTTAGTGACCAAGAAGTATGTATAAATTGAAAATATTCGATGACATTCTAATAGGGATATTTTTTACAACAATGGCATCCTCGTAAATTTATAACAGTGCAGATAACAAGTCAATCTCGAAAATTTGCGTTTCTATTAGGTTAATGCATAGCCTAAGTATTGCAGATTGAGAATTATCTACTGATTGATAATAAAGTTGGAATATGGAAGAAGCAAAATTGTCCAGGGGAGCATCAATTTGATTACATTAAGCAAGGTTGTACTGAAAAAAATAAACTACGTAGGCAACAACCAAACTGTCAACAAAATCCCGCTGCTAAAGGATGTGAAAAATCTTGCCAAGGTTACTGCTATGTTATTTTAATCTTATCAATAAGTCTCATGAAAGAATTAAACAAATAGTATCCGGTATTCGGTCCCTCGGTAAAATTCATTGAAAGACTGCTTTGATACTGAAGGATTTCCACTGGAACCCAAATTATACCTATAGTTTTGTTTAGATGATTTTTTTTTAGCCTACTGATAGTTAAAGAGTAAACACGCATTATCTGCTTGAGAATTTAGGAATGAGAATTGATAGGAAGAGTAATTTCTAATTATCATTGCAGATAAGAAGTTAAAATTATTAGCTAATGGTAAAGAACAACAATAATTTTGTTCCATTTTACAAAATTTCTTATCCCAAATGATTCAAATATGAAATTTAGTAACAAATATAGCACCAGTACAAAGAGAACCTTGCGACTGGTTATCATCAACCTTGCAATTTGATACTAACAACAATGCTGCTTTCTTACAATGTATACCACAACAAACCAGGTAGACAACAAATGTATTTGTAATAGGAGGAAGAAGTGAGTAAAGGTATAATATGTCAGGAGAAATCGATGGATTAATTAGTGGTGCTTTCGGAAGAGAAGACCTTATCAGTGGAATTATTTGGCTTAAAAAGAGGGCAATGGTCATATGCGACAAGAATTACTCAAATGATTCTATCAAAAGATATTCAAATCAATTGTAGATTTTTCGGCTTTCTTTATTGAGTTGGTTAAAATGATTAAGTCATGACAATATGGAAGAATTACAGATCATGCGGAATATGGGCATCCAGGAGATGTGGTGGAGGGACAACATTTGATGCAAGATTGCAAATTTGTTCACTTGATCATTTGATGGGTTGTCCGATAGGTTCATTACCGGTTAGTCGATGTGCTCAGCGATCATTCATGAATGTATGTCCTGGGAGTTCGCAATGCACGGAGGTTTGGAAATTTATATTTTTTTCTTTAATGGTTTAACTCTATCACCTTTCTTTTGTAGTTCCACTTCTTTTTTTTTTTTTTGTTCTGCTAATTTTGTAAAACATTTTAGGAATACCAAGTCTGTTGTCAACCAATACCAAATGTACGAACTAGTTATGAACCATCGTTACCAGTACCAGTACCAGTTATAAATAATTTTTCACCTCGTCAGATTTTTCATATATTATATATTTCAATCATAAATAACCAGTATAAATGAATATTTACTTTAGATGCACAAATTATTAATTTGGATAATTCTAACAAATTTAAATCTAACACTACATTCGGTCAAAAATTAACCAAATACAAATATTAGAATTAAATGGAAGAACTTTTAATACCAATACTTTCCTGTTTTTTTTGATCTAACTTACAATAACCACTTGATAGCAATAAGAAGAAAAAGAATGATCAGACAAAAGTACTTATGAGTCTACAAAGCAAGTTTCTTCTAAAACTTTAAAGTTTAATTCAATATGACGTTAGAAACGAAGTAGTATCAATAAATAAATCACTTGAAAACATAATCTTCTCGTAATTCTTTTCAGTTTTTATAGTGTGCGAGAAAGAATTTAAATAATTATGGATAAAATGAAAGAAAAAATTGTGAGAAAAAAGAAGAGCATTTTTTTTAATTTTTGAAATAAGATTTAATAGTAAATTAATGATAATTTTTGAGTTAATGAAAAAAACGTTAATAACCGGAATAATTAAGTAAATTCAAATGATGTACTCCTACTTTTTCTTTTATCTTTAATGAAATAATCCTATCCAGTTAATTGGATGAAATCGTTTTTTTCTCTTTTCAAGGATTATAAATGCTAGAGGTTTAAATTTAAAAATTTAGTCTTTCAACTGTGTCCAAAAATGGATTCGTCAATTTCTAAATTCTGGAAATGATACAAGTGTTTTAGAAGTATGTCCTGGAAATACAGGGCCACCTGTGGCAGCTTGTTCACCAACTCAATCTTGTCCACCTGGAACGATATGTAACGCAATCAGTGGTTTCTGTTGTGGTTTCGTAACAGAACCGATATCACTGATGCAATCCTTACCTATTCCGGTTGTTCAACAGCAGCTGCAAACTCCAGTACCGGTGGTACAACAGCAAATCGTTATTATGTGTCCCAGTGAGTTTTATAAAAATCTGACAAATTAATTTAACCAATTTACGATTAACAAAATGAACACATCTTAATTTTGGTACTGATGTCCAATTTAAGATGGTTTTCCTGGAACTCAACCTTGCGGTTTCATGGAACAATGTCCAGCGAATAGTGGTTGCTATCGTGGTGTATGCTGTCCTTTGGTTTGTCCTAGTGGTCAAGATGCTACAGGATTCTGTGATCAAACAGGTTCAGTAACAGTATCATGCTCACAACAGGTAAAACATCTCGTTCTCAAATTTCATCATACTGTTAGCTTTATGAATGTTATATATAGATATAATTTTCAATTTTTCAATTAATATTTTCTAGGCTAGTTGTATATCAGGATGTTGCTGTCAGCAACATGAGCCAATTCGTATGCCAATTTGTCGGAGTGGCATTACAGCTGTTTCAAGATGTACCGTTGATCAGGTCCGTTTTTCAACTTTCGCTTAATTTTATAGGATATCCCTAGAATAGGTTCCTGGTATTATGTTGAGGACCACTTTCATTTTCTTGTTAAAAAATGAATTTATTATAGGATTGTGGTCCGGGAATGGAATGCTCTAGTGGTGGCTGTTGTCCAATACCATTTTGCCCTACCGGAATACAGGTGTTGTTTGATGTGAAATTTTTGCTGTTCGAAATTTTTGCATGATTGGATCTCAACCTTTGTTATAAATAAATAATCGTCCCATTTAATCTTCGATTATTTCATCCAAATATCTTCTTTTCAATTAACGGAAAATCTCCACTGTTGAAATGATAATTCAGGCAGTGGGTCGTTGTCCATCAGGTATGGGTTGTCCTAGCGGAACAATCTGTGCCAACGGTTTGTGCTGTCCTGCACCACGCTGTTCCTCAGGTGTTATTGCCCTACGGATCTGTGTATCCAATGCCGAATGCGGAAATGGTTTCGAATGCGCTAACGGCGGTTGCTGTCCACTGCCTCTTTGTCCCAGTAATCAAATCGGATCACAACGGCAAGTGCTTGATTTATTCCTTTACACTTTTACAGCAAATCCTCAATTAATCATGCCATGTCTTCAATACGAACGCATCTCTAATATATTCAAAATTGCTACTTATCTGAGCTAACCATACATTCAGATGTCCAATCGGTGGATGTTGTTGTCCAGCAGGTCAACAGTGCGTTAATGATGTATGCTGCCCTTTGCCGGCTTGTTCAAACGGAATCCTGTCGGCAACAATGTGTGGAATTGGCAATATTTGTCCGCAAGGTATGGAATGTAACAATGGTGGTTGCTGTCCGTTGCCAATGTGTCCATCCGGTGCTCAACCTTCTGGACGATGCCAAGGGAATTCTTGTCCCATTGGGCAGGTATCTTTCCTTTACAATTGACGGAATAATGAAAGTTCAATCAATGGAAAGTACGAGAAAGAGTTAAATTACTCATCTGTCATAGCTAGTTATCCTATTCACTTAGTGCTACCGCGGATAATCTCAGCTCACCTGGGAGATGAATCAAAACTGCATTATCACTATCATTCTTAATATTTCGACCCTCGACATATTAAAGAACTTTTTTTTCTTTTGGCAAATCTCGAATTGTACCTTCAAGAAATTCTGCGAATATGCAGGACAAACGATCATTTCAGATATGCGACAATGGTGTATGCTGTCCATTACCAGTATGCTCCAATGGACAGCCCGCTACTCAACTATGCACTTATGGTAATAGCTGTCCAATGGGTTATATATGCGAAGGTTGTCTATCCATTACTTCTTCTACCGTAATAATTTCATTGCATCTCTGTGATGATGTAATTACTTTCAATATTTTCATATCAAGAATTGAGAAATATCTTAGCTATTTCGTTTCGATCATTTTATTGATATCTAGATTGATAACTTGTCCTGTAATAACTTGACCTTTACCCATTCCAACCTATATTTACATATGATATCATTTTACTCGTAGGACGAGGTTGCTGTTTGGAACCATTACCACTCTGTCCGAATGGTGCTCATGCATATCAACGATGCAACCGCGGTATTGATTGTCCACCTGGATTTGGTTGTACTGCGATGGAAGTATGCTGTTTGTTGTCGTTGGAACCGATATGTCCATCAAATCAGAATGCAATTTGTCAATGTGCGCCAGACAATAATTGTCCACCACAAACTTCATGTACTATGGGTACATGTTGCACTTCAGGTATTTCTTTGTTGTAGTATGCTGTAGTCTGCTTTTTCGTATGCACTACATGACATCAGTTATGATATACATCCATTCTTTCAACTTTTGCTATTCATACTTATTTCTAATGATAATTCTTGCTGGATACTAATTCTTCACGGAAGGTCATTCTCTTTCTAGATTTCATGATAAAGCATCATGAAAACTGTTATGGGAAACTTATTCCGGTATATAAAATATTTATTGAACTTATATATTGCAAACGGCGGTATTATTTTAATTCATCGATTACTTGATTTAGCATCGGTGAAAGTGTATGATCACCTCCCAGGAACTTCTTGTCAAGCATCATCACAGTGCAATGGTTTTAATACTGGTGGCGCGCAGTGCATGCAATCAATTTGTTCATGTATTAATGGTGCTGCATCCAACGGTGCAACTTGTCAACAATTCAACTCTGATATTTTACTACAGGTGATAGATTTTATTCCAATATTCGCCAACAACAACTATATCATTGGAAAAGGTACTGCAGATTTCCGTATTTCCGAGAATTTTCCTGGGAAAGTCATTTGTTGGTCAATTATCTATGAAGCAGCTTGCAAGCATTTATTGTTTTTGATCTTTAACCTTGGATTTTTTTAAGACAGAAGTTAGTAAAAGAGGTCAAAAGCAAGACAAGACTCAGAGGAGTGATTATTAACAGGTAAGGGAAAAAGACTAGTTTTTACTATAGTGAAATAAAATCGCTCATATTGTCGTGACAGATCTTATTTCTATGGTTTGTTTTCTAAGGTTCGCTGTCACGTTAATCTTTTCTAAGCCTTTTGTTACGATTTACGTAAGTAACCTTACGTACCAGATTAATTGTAGTCCAAGTTTTATTAACAGGCTCGATCAGGTTGTGATCAGTATGGTTCACCTTGCAAATTCGTATTTAGCACCGCTCGAAGGAAGCCTTTATTTACCCCCACTGGTAACATTACTGAACAACCATGTAAGTTTACATCGATAATACTTGGTAATGGCAGATGTAATATCTATCCGCAGTCTATATGAATCGATAGTAATAACATTGCAGTGTGGTATGCAGTTGTGACATCACGACGTTGCTTGTGGAATACATCGGTTGCCAATCTCGATCCGGATAGCACCTGTCTTCCCAATGAGAAGTGCATAAGAGGAGAATGTCGCATGTACTATCATTTTTACTTCTACTTTTCATTTGTTCTAAGTTCTATTATCATTTCTTTCTTATCTTTATCAGTCTATCTTTCATTATAAGTTTAATTTGCTTTAATTTTTAATACTAAAGGATTCGAACATTTAGGAAATTGTGGCCAGGTGAATATGGCTGTACAAGTGATATGGAATGTTCTGCAAGATGTAGCAACACTTATTGCTCAACAAACAGTGATAAAGAGATGTCACAGTGCCAGTGTTCTAATGGCAAATTACTTTATGGACGATGCTGTAAGTTATTTTATATTATTTCTTGAAATAACTGAAGTATCAGTGAAATTTATTTATGGCAAGCTTAGATAACACTGATAAAGAATGAAAGCTGTTAATTGAACCATTAAGAAGATTATCGAATTAATAATTCTAGTATCAGATATCACTGTATCATTTCAGTTGATCAGTGCCCAATAGGTTTTCATGAAAAAGGAGCATACTGTGAACATGATGATGAGGATCATTTTTGGATGGATGCAAAACAGCAGAATTCTCTTCGAGAACTTCTCAATTCAGGAACTTGTTAGTGAGGTAGTTAGTTCAACAAAGCGGTCCATTCATTCTTGTTGGCAAATTCTTTTCTACACTTTTTTCATTTGAATTTATGTAAAGAATATATGAGTGAAAGATGGTAATAGAAAATCCTTTTTAAAAAACATTACGTATTCAAAATGTATAAATTTTATGACATAAGATATCAATTCAGTTTGCAATTAGTTACAAAACAATTATTGCCTACCGTGAATGCTCATGTACGGGTACCATCGGTGATATTTCTCTCTGTTTTCTAAATCTTTCTTTTTCTCTTCTTAACCTTTAATACCTCGATAAATTTCGAAATAGTTAAATAGAAATCGTGATTTTCCAAATTTGAGAGCCTTAAATGAATTTTTTCTGATTGCCACAACAATGAAAATTTAACACATCGTCAAATGATATATTGAATCTATCACTCCAGTTATTTTTACCGTTGTCAAAATGATTATCATATCATTGTATTGGTATATTATACACTGGCTCAGTAAGTATTTTTATTTTTTTGTATCTTTTTTTATTTCGATAAATACTTTAATCGGCTTCAACTGTACAAAGTAATTTATCGGACTTCCGATTTTTCTTTTATTTTAAGAAATTGCTTACTTAAAAGTAATATGGATGAGAATGAAGAACAAATAGTTTTGAGGGAAACTAGCACATAGAATTTACAAGTGATAAGGATAACTTAAGATAGGAAGAGATAAGTTCAGCTAATCTCTGTTGTTTGAAAAATTGCTAACAGATTGTGAGAAATGAGATGAACAGCACGATGAAAAAATATTAAATTGCATTATAATTATTTAAATGGATTAGAAACCCATCAGTTTTATTAAAGAGTGACGAAGTATCGAGAAGGTATTAATTTAATGAGCTTATCTAAAATTCAACAAATTTAAATTAGACAAGGCTACAATTGGTCAGTTAATGTTTATTAATAGAAAATATGTTTGAAATTTGGAAGTATTACTATAAGTTAGCCATGCATGTTCAATAGCATATATTTTTACATTTCCTATTATGAATTAATTCAAAATAGACCACTTTCAACTCTTCCAGTAACATTCATCTTGTCAATAAAAGATCAAAAAGGTATTGTTCTGTTCCAATAAATAAAGTAAAGGACTTGAGTAAATAAAAGTTAAGGAAACATGTGGATGACAAACAAACAATGGTGGATACTTGTTTTTCGTAAAATAAATGACTTGTTGAAATGTTTGTTTTTGGATATGACGTCATAGTCGTAGTAAGAAATTCACGAATAAAATACAATATCAACAATTTGAATCCACTATACAGTTTTTATTCAAATGTTTGTTATTCTGATACTAGAAATTACCGCACTCAAGAAAAATCATGCCATAATCCAGTCATACTTGAAACTGAAGCCCAAATATTTGGCTATGTTGTTCAAAATGGCGTGAAAATAAGTACAGTCCAAAGTAAACGATTCAAGTTTACGTTGATTATTTGTTCCTATCACGATCACTGTCACACGACTTTAGAAACAAATAAGTGTCAAACAACAAATAAATTTGAATAACGAATCATGTAGAATTCAGTTAACTGAAAGTTATGCATGAAATAATTATGGATGTGAAGTGAATTTCCAAGCTAGAAAAAAAAAAAAGGAAAATTTAGTCAGGGAAATGATGATACAAAGCAAAGAATAATTTAAGATGGCAAAAAACCAGCCTGGTTTGATATAAGGCTAATTTCGGTTTTGAAACCTTTTCTTGAATTTATCATCTTATCCAATTCTTTATACATCTTTATCAGTGAAATTCTTTGCGTTTAAGGAACGTATATTGTTTTTTAATTGTTGAATTAATGTTTTTCAAACATTTTTTTGACTGAAAATAGTTTGAATTACGTTGATTCCACATATGATAAGAGTTGTTGTATGCTTTAATATTTTTCAGAATTTTTTTTAAAATATTGCTTCAAAACAACATTTGGTTAATAAATGAGAGTGATATTTTAGACTAAATGTGTTTGATGTTTTGCAGTATGCTTTCAATTATTTTCGGCTTTTGGTGAATATCCTTTCTTGTCCTATACTCTTTTACAATATAAATTGATTCGTTTCATCATTTTAATGACTTAAGTAAATAATAATCATTTGAAATTCGATATCTGCTATTAAATTTCTTCTCAAGAAATTAACACTTGTATTATTGTCATATGATTGGTAAAAACATGTCAGCTTTTCAATTAATACATAAATAAATGATAAGCAATATAGTTCATGCCTATCTTTAGCAAAGCTAACGATTTGCAGAAATACCTTCATTATTTCTTAATATGATTTAGTTTTTGTAAAATTTTCTACTTATGATTCTTTACTGAGGATACCTGTACTTGAAATTTAAAACTAGAAAAAAATAACCGATAAAATCAGAAGATCAGAAGAGGAATAGCTGATAAATCAATAAATGATTGGAAGAGGAATAACTGGTTAAAATAAAGTGATAAAATTATTAGACAGAAGTAAATTGCTCATTTAATAATATACTTTCATTACATTATCACTTATAATAGTACAAAAAATATTATTTGTAGAGTTTTCATGTAAACAATTATTAGATTGATATACAACAAGGAGTAATTTGAGATAATGAAGATAATGAAAGGATAGAAAATTGCCAGATATTACATTTCTTCATTTCTTCAATTGCACCTTCACAATAGCATCTTGCTTCTCCAATACATTTCCTAAAATATTTCACATTTTTATTTCTAAATGTACAATTTAGTTCAAGTGCTATTTTTAAAGCTAATAATTCTCTTAGATAATTGAATATAATTTAGCCTGGTTGAGAATTCTGGCTTACACGGATGATCAGACATGCATTGTAACCATGTATACCAATGGGTCTCCTGACATTGTGGCTTACAAGGATTTGAATTACATTCACCCTTTTCAACATCTGGTCCAGGTACGTACAACTTTCATCTTCCTGTCCTTCTGGAAGTTCAATCATTCATAGCTTTTAATTATGCAAATATAACATTATTCTATTCATCTTGTTATTGCTTCTGTATGCATCTGAAATGTTTGTAAAAGCAACATAATAATGCATCTATACATTTTATCAGATAAACAGTTTATACTTAGCAATGTTTATTAACAAAATAACACATCTTTTACTCCAAAATTATCACTGAAATTAATTATTAAAATTGGACTTGTCACAAAATTTTTCATTATAAAGTGTTTGTTGAAGATTTTGTCAGTACATAATTACTGTATTTTGCATTATTTCGTTTTTATCACTATTGTCTCAGTGTGGATTCTTTCACTAACATCTGTGGATTGAATTCTTTTTAAGTCGTACTAACATATTAATAAAGTAATACCGCATACCAAAGCGTGGTCGTTGACATTGCCTTTCTCGTCGCCTTTTACCAATTCCACAATCATGACTACATGATCCATAACTACGCCATGATGACCAATGACAACAATGTCGTTCAAAACAAGGAATAGTCTGCTGAAGAATTTTTATCAGAACTTGTAAAATGTTTTTTTAAATAATATTTCCAGCTAATATGAATATCTGGGCAAAAAAACTAAACTTAAATTAAATAGTTAATTTATGAACGCTGATCAGTAAATTATCTGAACTTATTGAAGACAATTTTTACCGATGATAAGCCGAATCAGCAGATAGCTCTCCTTCGCTGTTATGACATCTTCGGATTCTTGTTTTCTGTCGTAGTCTACAGTTTTCTGAACACCGATTCCAATACTCCCATGATGACCAAGTGGAACATGGCAATACAAGGCAATACAAAGCAAACTATTCTTTAATTTTTGACGTTTTCGAAATTCCGTATCACACCGATTTTTTATCAACAATAAACAAATTATCGACAATTAAAATTCCAACTTCAATCACTCAAAGTTGTCACACTTCAAACAATAAGTAGGCCAGTTTTGATTACAAATGCGAAAAAAACAAGTACTCTACTTACTTCATCAACACCTGGACAATCGACATCATTCCGACAGACACGTTTCCGTTGCTTCATTCCATCACCATAGGTTACCGTACACGATGGCCACTGTTTCCATTGTGACCAGAAGGAACATTTGGGAAGCTCACAATTCCTTTCCTGAATCCGGTTACCTAAATCATCTTATGATTGAATTGCTTTATTGCAACCTGCAAGTTCTTCTAGGGAAGAACAATAAAGCATTCATACATTTTCCACTGTTATCTGGTTCAAAAAATGGACGAGGAAAAAAGAAACGAATGAAAGAGTAGCAATTTTTTGATCTTTATTACAGATTACAAATTATCCGTTAATTATGTAATAATTTAAGAAAATTTTCAAAACTAAAGCTGCGCTAACGTATATCCGCAGGTTGTTGAACATTCGGGCAAATTCTCCCACTCAGACCATTCAGGACATGGTTGCAAATTGTCACAAGCAATATTTTCTTCACTTGTATCTTATTATTACTATTGTTAAAACAGTCAAGTTAATCGTTTGTTCGGTCTATCTAAGTTTCAGGAAGCTTACAGCACAGACTCGTATCAAGCATGGTCCTTGTCCAATTCGTTTAGTCCGATTGTTTACAGTAATGTTCCTCTGTTTTCTACTTCTACTGTTGTTGTTGGACTGATTGATATGAATTTTACATGCGAAATATGCTTTACTGAAAATTATTTACAAGGAAGAAAGAAAAAAAGTACAATACAATTTGTACCTCTCAGACATATTCTCCGCCGAAAAAGACGAGCACCCAAGCAGCAACACTTAGAACATGCCATGTATAATCCTCAGCTTGACCAGAAAGGACATGCTAATAAAGCACAGGGAAATTCATCGAGACTTGATCCTGAAATAAATTCCATTCCGCAAAGACTATCTCCAACGAATTCTTAGAATACGTATAATGTTGTATAGCGATTCTCGGGCTTTTCAATTTGCTTATGCACTGAAAGTATCATATTTTTTCAATAACAGTAAGAGATAATGATGAATGAAACGACCTGAATAGCTGCCAGATGAACAAGTGCGATATCTTTTTGCAATTCTCCACCATAATTTGCGCTGCATGTTTTCTAATTCGACCAATCAGTCCAACCAGAGATACATGAACCATTATTACACACACTTATCTTAGAATCCTACTAGGTTTATGAAGCTCGCTAACATTATTTATCATTCATCTGGTGCTATAAGTTTTGCAAAAATTTCGAACAGTTTTAAATTTACTCATTACCTCATCATCAAATTACCTCATTATTTCCCTTGCATCGACCTGCCACAAATTTGCAATCTCCGTCTTTTCAATTTCCCACGAGTTGCTGGAAATTTCATACTTGCCTAAGGTTTGCAGATAAAAGAGATATTGTGATGATGGATGGCATTCTTACCTGTGCTTCCATTACTTTGCTCACTAGCAATGAGTTATCCGAAACGAGATTTAAACATTGGAAGTAAGCAAACAACAATTAATTTAAGAATAATCTAAAGCATTCATACTTCAAAATCCACCAAGTTGTTGTTTCATCGTGTCCGAAAGTTAATTTTGTAAATTATTGTGCAAGAAAATATTATTAATCCAGTGTAGTATGCTCAAACTCTGCTTCTACTTCAATTAATTATTACTTTCGGAAAACGCGTATTATTCCGAATTATAAGCAAACTGCCAAAATTCCTTATTCAGCGTTAAATATCCATGTAGAAAACTTTATATGACTATATAAAGCATACATTATAATTAAAACCACGTAACATTCTAAATTTCTGAATGCCTGAAAGGGCAACAATAGCCAAGTTTAGAGTAGTTTCACGTTATTTTTATTCGTCTTCTTTTTCTTGCAAGGCAGAGTAATGATATAAATGCAAATATACTTGGACAAAGGCTTAGAAGAAAAAATTATAGGTAAGGATTTTAATAATGGCAGTTTAAGAACAAAAAAAAGTGCAATATAAACGTAAAACGGCATGACAGTGGCAGTGCAGGTAACATTCACGTTTTACATAATATGTGAATAAAAGTATAATGAGAATTTTGAATTTCTTCAACTTAATTGAGAATGGAAAATATAACTAGAAATCCATACAGTGGAACAAAAATAATAAGCAGAAGTGTATGTTTCGCAAAAGTAAAAAAGTATTTGTCACATTTTTTAGTGACCTACGCAATGACACCAGTCGCTCCATTCCGCCTGCATACCGCATGGTCTGAAATGACACGGTCTTTGTTGAGTTGTTTCACCGTAACAGCGATTTCCAGCTGGACATGTTCGTCGTCTTGTTTGTACGCTATCACCGCATGTAATCGGACAGATCGACCATGTTGTCCACAGATTCCAATCTACAATGAAGTAAGTAGTCCTAAATTAACGTCATCAAACATTTTAATAATTAGAAAAGTTTGATAATATTATTCAGAATTCAGTTTGTGAAGCAATTGGGATTTTGATAAAGTCTGTTATAACTGAAATTGTGCTGTAAATGAAATACATATTCAAAAGAAAACAAGTTATCAAGAAGGACACAAAAACCTTGAACATTTGAAGATGGTTGTTCTTGGAATACATCCCTGTTGCCGTCAGGATAATGTTGTTGTGCTGCCCAGCTATCCTCATGAGTTTCTCCAATATACTGCTGCTGGTGATGACGGTAATAATCATCAGGTAACGGAACAGAAGGCTGTGGTTGTGCTTCTTGCTGTCGATGATAGTTTTCAAGTGGGAATTTCGACAGCTCCTGTTGCTCCTGTTGCTGACGATAGTAGTCATCGGACGGGTATCCAGAAGGCTGCTGGTCCGGTTGTTGTGATTGCTCTCGACGGTAGTATTCGTCAAGTTCAGATCCAGAAGGCTGCGGGCGTACTTCTTGCTCGCGATGATAATCTTCGGGTGGAACTGTAGAGAAGTCCTGTTGTTGCTGTCGGCGGTAGTATTCGTCGAGTTCGGATTCAGAAGGTTGCGGGTGTACTTGTTGCTCGCGGTGATAGTCTTCGGGTGGAATTGTTGAGAACTCCTGTTGTTGCTGTCGGCGGTAGTATTGGTCGAGTTCGGATTCAGAAGGCTGTGGGTGTACTTCTTGCTCACGGTGATAGTCTTCGGGTGGAATTGTTGAGAACTCCTGTTGTTGCTGTTGGCGGTAGTATTG
>JABVXV010000504.1:0-33077 GCA_013365325.1 Dipetalonema caudispina | reverse complement strand
GCAACGGACACGATGAAACGTCTAAAATGCTGCACGCAGATTCTACAAGGTTACCAAAATTTATCGGTATTATTATGCACATAAAACAATTAGTAATTGGCAATCTTTGGAATTAATGACAAAATATCATTTCAAAAAGTTAAGAGAGCTTTTCACGAAAAGATTTTCCTCCAAAGCGAGCAATCTTCCGTCTTGCATTGTGCCACAGTTTGTAAGCATTGCTGCAATCAATGTGTTAATTATACGAACAAATAGAAATGGTTTTGGAAATATGTTTCCGTTTTAATTAAAAAGTCAGCAGAAATATATATATTTTGATACCATATTACCTTACTTTAGAATTATCGAACTAAATCTTTTTTTTGGAACGATAAATAATCAAAGTTAAGTATTATCAATAAATCAATTCACTATTATGTTAACATACATTCTTCTACTTGTGCTGTCGCTGTTTCAGTGGTCATTAGGTTTGGAGTTAATCGTCCATCATCCCACAACCTATCAGTTTTTCAGTTTTAGTGTTTATTATTACTCCTGCTGCCACTGAAATTGATTTCAATGCAATTTCATCTTACTTTTTGCTACAAAATTAATAACTGTTGAAATAAAGGAGTGATAAAAGAAAATGAATGCCTACACCGGGCATATTTACATACTTGCCATTCCTGAACACAGTATGACGAAGATAAATAATAATTTTTCTGCCATATTTGGAATGGATCAATAAAATTTGTCGAATTCTGAAATGCAAGTTTCACGAAATGCACATCCTTTTATTGATTTAATTCAATTTCAACTATTGCATTGAATACGACTCATATCGATAAAAAATGAATAATTCTGTGACCTCATCAAATCGTGAACAGATTTTTTATTCAGTGCTTGATTAATGACATTTACGAATGAATTTTTTCAATTTCACATCATTCTTAAAGGATTTATCTCGGAGGGAATCGAAAGGTTTCAAATGATTTACTGTGCGGTCTTCCACGTCATTTATACAGAAGCGTTTTGAGGGTTAGAAAAGATTGATACGAAAATTCTTAAGAAAATGAGAAGTAAGAGTCATTCCATACGGAAAGAAATTCAAGGAAGTGTTCTAACACGTCAGAAGAAGAAAGAATAACGACGTTAATTGACAATAAAAGACTAAAATTTGCGTCTTTTATAGATAAATTTGAACAATTCACGTTATTTTGTTATTTGATTATTTGGCACACTTTTAGAGCAAAAAGAAAGTTTGGTCGAACTTGACGGGTGGATAGATAATAATATAAAAAGAAAGGAGAAAAAACGAGATTTAATTCATTAAGTTGCGACAGCAACTTATTAATAATCCTATAATTAATTACTGTGATTAAGTGTGTTATGAAGTTTCCACACTAGCAATGTTAGGTTGTCAACAGTTATCATTGTTAAAAAATTGAAGTTGAAGTTGGAATGAAGCTTTGATTTTATTGATCTATCGCTTGTTACTTGTTGGAATTTTTGCATGGATTTCAATAGTTAATAGATTTTCAGGTCGAAAGTACAAGTGAATGATAAAAACTGGTTCTAACATGTGGTATCTTGCAGACAATAAGGCATGATCTGCATGTCCTAGAAAAAATAATGAAATCAGCTGGCATGTCACAAAAACCGCTGATGGCGGTTCTTCTCATTAACTATAGAAGAGATTTTGAAAAATCGGTGAAATGCTTTTTTTTTTCGATCTAATGAATCTCAAACAGCCTATTTATTGTCTCACAGTCTATTTCCGGTCTTGTCAAAAAATTCTCAATGCACATTGGCATATCAGATTCTCCACATCAATTTTACCTCAATTTTCTGAATATTTCAAAATAAAGTATCTTACATTCTGCAAATTTGAATTAAATCTTAAATCTGAGTTGCAAATCGATATCAAATTCTAAGAAAATATACTTGTAATTTTTCATTAACTCCTCGTAACTTTTCTATGTGTATTAGTAGTACGGAACAATCAGGAAAATTATGGTTTCCACAATTCTATCTTCGCATGTGTTAGAATTTAATTTGAAAACTGAAATTGAAGTCAGTATTCTCAATCCCGACCAGTACTTTACATATATTTTCTTACTTGCATCTTTTGGTTTCCACTCAACCACGAAATAATAATTGATTGAATGGTGGTAATTGATTGAATAATTGATTGAATTTGATTGAACAATTTCTATATAGTAAAAGTCGAGACGGTTGTTAGATGATTATTAATTATATACGATATATATATGTATATATGCATAAAACTTTTTTCCCTAATCATTTATTAACCTTCTCGATCACCGCATAAAGTCTTTGGTTGTTAAAATATCGATTGTTTTGCTCACCGATAGATTAAGAGCATATCATTGAATGCAACATATCTTTGAATTGTGAAAAATTTTGTTTAGAAAGATAAAATTATTAAATATCAAATAAAATTATTAATTCATTAATGGATTAGGCAATGTCGAAATCTTACTTTTCATTATCTCATTGCTTTTATGATTCTTTTTTTTTTTTCTCTAAATTTTTAATTGTTTAAAATTAATGATGAGAAAGTGGTAAAAAATCTGTTTTGTACAAGTTAGAATACAGCATCTTATA
Organism: Dipetalonema caudispina; assembly: GCA_013365325.1. Lineage (NCBI taxonomy): Eukaryota > Metazoa > Nematoda > Chromadorea > Rhabditida > Onchocercidae > Dipetalonema > Dipetalonema caudispina. The sequence continues at coordinate 30,470 of JABVXV010000504.1, read as the reverse complement.
ATGATTACTATCGAAATTGTATGATAATAACATGTACTTTAATAACAAACGTATGATATCATAAAGTTCAATGACATGCACATGATAGCATGCATTTTAATAACACCCACATGATAGCATGCATACATTTCGATGACATATGCACATGATCACCTTCATTTGTAGTTCTTCATAAAACATTAAGAAATGGTAAACAAACAATTTGATGTCAATCGATAACAAGTTGTGATGCACTTCAAGTTTATTTCAAATGATGAATCATCATTAGCTAACAGACAAATGTATGACGAATTTTTTTTCCAAATTCTGACGAAATCTTGAAATTGGAGAAGAATAAAAGAGGAAAAATGAATAGCAAAAAAGTTAGTGAGAAGAAGAAAGAATGTTTCATTTGTTTTCCAACGATGTTCAGTATAAAACACTGATCGATTGATTCCTAATTTTTTTATTATAAACGTTTATTTGACCAAATGTTGAAATTCAAATTCTAAAACGATAAACTTCTTATTATCCTTTTGTTATCAACTATATTATCTTATGTTGATCTACATGATTCAATCATATATACCTTTCTCTCTTTTCTATCTTCGGTTTCCTATTATTTTAATCTTTTTTTTTTTTTTTTTTTTTATCACTAACATTGTAATCATTTAATGGATATGCTGCTATCAGAATATGTTAATGATTACCAATTCTATCATTATTATACAGTATTATTCCATCATAAATGTAGTTATTGTACAAAATGTAAGTCAATCATTCAATTAATCGAATTGCTCAATTTTTTTATCAGTAATATTATTTGTATCAGAAAGATTATTATTATATCATTTCCGAATTAAATCTATCATACATCTTTCTCTCTCTTTCTCTCTCTCCCTCTCTCTCTCTCTCTCTTCTTGTTTTCTTCCTAATCATAGTGTTAAATGTTACATCGATGTGGAAGAGTTTAACAAATCGATCGGTAACAGTTAGTTACCTTCTTACTTCTCCCTATGCAATTCGGATACAGTGGTGACATGAAAGTGAAAGAGCTGAGTGCTTCTCGAAAACAACACAGCTGATCGATTTGCAATTATTGGCAGCATAGCTGCTCTTACAGCTTTATTTATTCATTATATATATATGCCTATCATAGGAATTAAATGATGAAATTTACATCTATTTAATCTGGAAATTTTTCTATTTTATCATATATCATTATCATTTCTCAATTTAGCAAATGATAAAAATGACTATATAAATATTGTTGATGATAATGAGGATAAAACGAGGAAATTTTCCAATATACGATCGTATCTTTTATCATTCTTCATTTGTTTGATATGACAGAATAAATTGTTGAGATGAATTTTCATTTTAGGCAAGAAAAATTTTAATATGATATTTTATTCTTATCATTTCTAATATGTCTCCTGTTGTCATTGTTATTATTATTATTACTATTATTATTATTATTATTATTATTATTATTATTATTATTATTATTATTATTATTATTATTAGTATTATTATTATTACTATAACCACTTTTTATCATCATCTTTATTATCATCAACCATTTTTAGGACTATTTTTTTTCCTCGTCTTAAAGAATTTTAAACTAAGATAGGTCTTTTTTTTTTTTTTTTAGTTTTTGGTATGAGCGGTTAAATTCTTTATCAGATTGATATGCTTTGAGAAATTAATTGTTATGATTTCATTGATTTTATTATTTCTTATCATTTTTATATTCATATTATTATTCTTATCCACTTTTCCTTTTCGTCTTTTTTTTTCTCAACTAAAAATTAACAATCAATTTTTTTTTGTTTTTTGATTCAGGAATGAGTGATTTTCAACGTAAACTTAAAGAAGGTGAAATATTACGCTATAAGACAAGTTTTTTGGGTAAAAAATGGAAAGAATGTTGGGTGGTATTGTTTAGTGATTCTGAATTCATATGGTACGATAAAAAGGTTACTGTTTTTTTCTTTTTTTTTTTTTTTTTTTTTTTGAAGAATTTCAAAGAACTAAATCACGTTATAACTATCGATTATTGCTACAGTTTTATAATTATCGATAATTACCGAAGTGTTATAATTACCGATGATAGTCATCTGAATATATCAAATTAATTAGCTGTTATCAATCCTTTGAGCTTCTTTCAGGCAATTTATTTTCAGTTCTCTCCCATATGCATAATTCTTTAGTAGGAAAAATATAAAGATCTTGAAATGTACAAATAAACTCTTCTGCTTCTAATGCCCAAATTAATTAATCCATAAATTCAGTTATTACTATTATACCTGTTTCTATTTCAGGGTGATTCAAAACCAGCAGGTTCAGTTTTCCTGAAAGATGTCGTGCCGTATACATGTGTTGGACCAATGTGTGATCGAATGCCAGGTTTTTTTTTTTCTTTTTTTTTCTTAAATTTTTTATTAGATAGTGTTACCTTATTTAATTCATTTTTACCTGTAGATGGAGTACTTTATTGATAGAAAATACATAAAATAGACTTAAATTATGCAATTTCTTGGATGTTTTAATGCATTTATTCGAATTGATTCAAATTTTAAATCGTTATTATCTTTAATTTGCAGTACGTCGACCAGAATTACCACAACGATACTCGTTGCATCATTTAGTGGGTATTGGAATGGATGCTCAAGCAAGCAAAGTTCATTGGTTCCTGTTCTCTTCCGATTCCGATCTTGAGTAATTTTAAGCTTATTCTACTTATGACATTAATTTATGAATTATTTTTGCATCTTGTGTTCCGTCTAAGGTTAACAATTTTTAGTACATTTTTTCTTTTTTTCAGGGCATGGTTTACAGAAATCATGAAAACTTTACCGAAACCGAACCCACCTCCAGCTGATACTCAAAAACAGTTACCAACAAGTGGACCTAATGCACCACCGCCCGTCTATAGTATGTTTTTTTTTTTCTTCCAAAAGGATTAACTCCTTAAGCTTTACTAGATTGTTAAATTGTATAGCATTTTATTTTTATATAGTTCATTAAATTCAGATCCTCCTCCAGTATATCCGAGTGGTCCACCTCAAATGACCAATGCATATCCTAGTCAGCCAACATATAATCCAGCAATAAATCCACCACAACCGCCAATGTATGCACCAACTGTACCAAATTATGGTGGTGGTACTGGTGGTACCACAGTTATTATTGCTGTAAGTTAATTTGTTGTATTATTTTTGTACTGTTGTATTTTTTATTGGGATACAAATAAATTCAAATCTTTCAGGATCGAAATGGAGGAGGCTACGGACAACGATATGGTGGTGGTGGTGGTGGTGGTAGTAGTGGTCCCGGTCTTGGGACTGGCATGTTAATGGGCTCATTACTAGGCTTTGGCTTAGGAAGTATGTGGGGTGGTGGTTTACATTCTGGATTTGGTTTGGGTGGTCATTGTTATCCATCTCATTTTGGCAGTGGTTTCGGTGGAGGATATGTGCAGGTAAAAATTAAAAGTATATAATTTTGTTTAATTGAAAAGAAAATTAGCTATTTTCGCTTGAATTAGGATTATAAAAGGAAATAAAATAACGTTTTTACAAAACTATCCATTAATTATATAAGGAAATATAAGGAAAATTAATTCATTAAAATTTTAGTTGAAGTTCTTAACAAAAATTTTAACTAATTAACTGAAGAATACATTAAAATTACTAAAAAACAAGTAATAAATATAATGCGAGATCAACAATTGTCGATACAATAGATTTAAGAAATAATAATTAACTAGAAAATACCTTAAAATTGAAAAAAAAAAAAAAAAAAGAAATTTATGGAATGGAAATTCAGGATAACGATACATATATCACGAATAACTTCTATGGAGGTGATCCAGGTGGTAGAGATACAAGTAGTGAACATAATGCGGAATCATCAGTTGTTGATACAATAGATTCAAGAAATAATGATGATACGGCGCAAGATTATTACGGTGGCTACGATATCGATGGAGGTAATCTTGATAATGCTGGCGGTTATGACATAGGAGGAGATTATGATGACTCTGGTGGTTACGACATAGGAGGTGGTGATGATTTTGGTGGTGGTGATGATTTTGGTGGTGGTGATTTTGGAGGAGGTGAGTGGTAAATTTGCAATGTTTATACCATCCGTGAATGTATTTTTTATTTTTCATCAATTTGTATTCCCTGTATAATATCCTTCAGATTATCTATCTGCTTAACTGGATTTTTTATTGAATTCTTTGCAAATATGATGAATATAGCATCTGTAATTTACTTTTGAATTGAGGCCATCACAATGTTCTCTGTCGTATTTTTTCTCCTTTTTTTTTTTTTTTTTTCTTTGAAAATATATGAAATTTTTTGCTTACCTGTAATTATTTTCCGTTTCTATCATTTCATCCCTTTATAAAATAAATTCGAAATATAATGGTGTCATTTATAAAAGTGACGAAGAATTTAGTTTTTTTTTTTTTTTTTTTCTTTCACTTTCCTTGTTAAACATAAATGATTGTTCTTTTCTAACCTTCTATTTTTTGTGGAAAATTATTGCATCTTTATAAGGAAATTGAACATTTTATTTGAAAATTTTAAAAAAGATTAAAAAAAAAAATGAAAGGATAAAATGGAAATGTCAATATAGGCTTCATTTGCAACAATTGAAAGTAATTATTACATGCCTAAGTTATTCATTCTTATACCAGTTGATAAGATAAGATTAAATTTGATTGGAAAAATGCGAAATAGTTGAACTATTTTAATTTTTAATCCTTTCAAATCATATGAAATTTTCTTTCTTTTCATTTTTATTTTCTCCTGAAGTATTCAGTTTCTTTCATTGATTTGCAGCTAATTAATTAACTGATTAACTGATTCAATTCCAATGATGCAATCATTAAAATGTTTCGTGTAAGATTTTTGCAATTTATTTAATATTTTGGAAAATTTTTTATTTTCCATTTACGGCTTTGTTTCCAAACTATTAGTAAAATTTTGGTTAACGATTATATCTCTCACGAATCTGCATTCATGCAATCTTGATCTGCAATCTGCAATCTTTCGATACATAATTTCTCGTTCATTTGACTATCTATATTATCTGATAAGGAATGATACATTGCGACAAATGATTAGATAATTTTGATAATAATGATTACATTATATGCTTTTGTTTGTGAAACATATTTCTTCTTTTGAATTGATAAAAAGCAGAAATTTGTGAATACGAGGTTTTTCTGTTATCTCTTTCTTTTTTTTTTTTTTTTGTTGGCATTACTTCAAATATTTCATGAATTATAGATTTTTTGTAATTAATTTTGAAAATTAAGAAAACAAAAAGATATTCCTTGCTAAATACTTAAACAATATGTAATTAGCTTGAAATATATTTTCTCTTTAATTAATTGATCATTTCTAAGCAAAAACAAAATTCATCTATTTTTGTATTTTAAAACATCAAATTAATCCTTCCTTACTTACTTACGTACTAGTTGTATATTTTTCATGTAATATTATGTAAAATAAACTTCGATACATAGCTAAGTATCACAACAATGTCAACATCACAATGTTAGAAATATCAACAAATTACGCAAAACAATTACAAATTGTGTTTTATTTTTCTATCTCAATCATAATGATAATGAATAGATAATTTCAATCTTTTTTTTTTTTTTTTTTCAATAATAACATATACAGTGAAAATATCGGCAATTATCTGATATGTTAAATATTATGGTTGGAATAATTCAGGTAAACATTTAACAAAAATATATACATTTACATATACAATAATAATACATTTATAATTAGATTGAAATTATTGCTTATTTCATAAATTTTCATTTAAAGATTGATTGAAATATTAATTAACATTAACGATGCATTCAATCATAAATAGTAAAGTTAAAATGATAAGAAAATAGTGCAACAAACCTTTGCTAGGAGATAATACTGTTTTTTTTTTAAAAAAAAAAAAAACTTTTTATGGGTAATTTCTAATGAAACTGTTGAAACAATGATAATAACTACGTAAGTCTAATAAAATTGTTAGGTAAGTAAGCAATACTTCCTAATAATTTATTTGATATGCAAATGATGAAATTATTTATATTAAATTGGAATGTATATCATTTTGTTAGCAATTCACTAACGTTGTTGATGTGGAATGATTTAGAGAATGAAATGTAATTTTTTTAGATCTGTTTTAAATCAAAATGCTTATTAAACCAACATAAAAGCTAATTTGAATAATAGATGATAATAAATAGCAAATACTAAATTTTGTTGTAAATTCTAAACTAATTTATCTCCCATATTATAAATGGATTAATTATTCAACGAAATGTAACGAAATAAGGCTAATTGATACTAGGATTATCAGATAATGCAATTGGAAATCTCCCGTCTATTGCATAATGTTGATACTCAATATAATGAGCATTAATTTAGGTAAACTTATTAGCTGTAAGAAAGAGAAAACAAGTATGACAACAAAAACTACTATATCGTGGATTAGAACAGAGTCCAATTTTGGTAATCAATTTACATGTCATCTGATTACCTTTATCCATGCATGATTCTATTATTTCTACCTCTGAAATGTATCATATTAAATTTTAACAGATTAGAAATGATTGTAATTCAATAGGGAAAACATTCAGTATTTTTTTTTTTTTCTATCAATATTACCGGTAAGTAGTAATAGTAGTAGTAGTAAGTATCATTCATTGCTATTTTTGATAAAATGCTATAAATATTTTAAATTTGATCAAATTTGATACCTTTGACATCCAAATGAATAGAATTGGATAAAATGGCATTTATCCCAACAGAACACGAATAATCGGCGACATCCGATTGATCTATATTGGTAATATGTACTTCACTATGATTATCGTTCATCTGCAATCTTATATAATCCATTTGTATAATGAAATACATATATATATATATCGAAAATTTGAATTGAAAATCATATGTATATATCGAATATGTATATATATATCATAAAACATATATATATATATATATCGAAAATTTGAATTGAAAATAATAATTACCTATCGATATTCTATGTAAGCTAGTTTAAATATAATTAATAAGATATGATGAAGGTCACTCCTGCATAAGAGGCTATCGTAATTCAACTTTCATGCAAATTCATTATATCTTAGGTAATAATAACGATGATGATGAATGATAATATTTGCACTATTATAAAAACTAATTCTTTGCTATAAATCTTGCAAACGGATGACAAAGTTTCTTCCTCAAAATTGCATAGATTAAAATCTTAAAGTTTTGAAATCTTTTCCTTCTCAATCAATCCTACAATCTAAAACTTTCTAATAGAAATGGAATCGAAGAATAGGAAATAATTTTAAAAATTTTGAAGAAGCTTTCAAGAATGAAGAAATAGAAGATGAAGAAATATTTTGAAATGTGGAGAGACGGTTGTAATAGTTGCAATATGTTGACAGGTAATATATCGAAAATGGTTTGTGACAAGAATACTTTCAAAGAATCGCTTAAAATAGTAGATTTGAAAATTTAGTTGAGTTTAAAAATTTAACAAAAAATACTTACATGTATCCTTTGGTCATCGTTGGAAATTTGAAACGGTACACCATTTTTATGCCACCGTATAGGATATTGTCCATTAGCTTTACATCTTAATGTTATTGCTGATCTTAGAGGTACCGGATTATAACCAATAAGAATAAGTGTTGGACGAGTTACTTCCATTCCTCTCTTATAGAGATGAATTGAGCTAAAAAAAAAAATAAGCATTTCTTACATTTTGCTTAGCTAAAAAATTATATTTCAATAGAACAATTATCTACTTCTTTCCGGATAATGATGTCATGTTCTCTTGAATCTTTCTGATTTCATCAAACATAAATCAGGATAGAAGAATTTGAATAATTCTATTTCTACAATTGGTTATTTGTATTTCTGAATAAATATCTTTTTCCTACGGATATGATTGTCATTTTCTCCTGAATCTTTTCAAAAATTCATTAGGACAATTTTATAATTAATAATTACCAATAATGCATGCATTCATCTTCACTGAAAAAACGATTCTGATTACCATCACAACCACCATACATAAATATCTTGCAATATCCGACAGATTTATCAAAATACCATCGTTGTTGATTATCCTGACATAATCCTACATCGAATGGTAATAAACAGCTATCTACAAATGATTGAAGCATATGAAGTAATTCAATTGCTAAGCAACATTTTACAATACATATCATATCAATCATTATTGATATCAATTACTCATTCCAATCAATTTTAACGAAGTGAAATAATATTACAGAATAATTAAAAGACTCAAAAAAAAATATTAGCTTTTTTTGAACTGATCAATAAAATGGAAGAATTGTTCAAATAAATCATAAGATTGATCAGATTAACGTATCTAATTTCAATTAATTTCAAAAATTTACCTTCTGTTCGATCAATTATTATTTTCATTTCATTTTTCCGTAAGCATCTTTGCTCACAAAGTTTCCGACTATCAAATCGATTACCATTACCGCGACATCCACCATATGTAAATTGCATACATTGTGCCATGCGTACGTCAAAATACCATTGCGTTACTGGATCAGTACATGGACCACTTTCTCGATCTAATTGACAAATATCTTTCACTAAAATAACAAATTAATATAAGCTGATCAAATAAGATCATCTATACAGTGATTAATTTACAACAATAATAAATTTAACTAACCATTACTATCGGTGTAAAAAAGTATCTCTGAGGTGCAAAGATGTTCACATTCAGCTTTTGATGAGAAACGATTACCATTACCACCACAACCAGTATAAATGAATACATGACATTGTTCAGTATCCATATTGAAGTACCATTTTGTTACACCTAATTCACAATGACCACGATCCATTTTCATCATACATACATCTAATAAATTGAGAATATTTCACATTGTTATATCAAAAAGATAAGAATGGAATATTTTCTCAATAGTATGGCTAATTAAGTTTCCGAAATTGAACAAATATTTTAATTTCATTTTGAGTTAGAAATTAGAGCAAATTATTATTTAAAAATGATTGCAAACTTAAAATTTAAATTTCGCTACCAAAAAAAAAAAAAACTGAAAATAAATGAACCATAAAATTCTTGATGATATCATAATAATTCTATTATTTTATTCAGATATTCAAGTAATTAAATACCGCTATTTCGATATTCTCCACAAGCTCTTAAACATGCTTCTTCTGAAGTAAAATAATTCGCATTATGTCCACAACCAGTATAGATGAATGTTTCACAAAGATTTGTTTCAGAATTATATCGCCATCTTAATATTTCACCAAAACATGGTCCAGCATCATATGGTAATAAACATAACTCTGAAATTTTTCAATACTAATTAATACTAATTACTTAATCCTACAATTAGGAAAATATTGTTACATAAAGAATAGAAGTACCTGGTAGAGATGCAAAAGATTCAAGTCCTTGAATAGTATCATCCGTTATTATTCGTTCTTCATCATCATTTTCCATGTAAGATATATCATTCATGTTGAGCGCTAATGTATTTGTAATAGAAGTATCCGATTCCGTTACTGTCGTAGTTATTATGGATGGAGTAGTAATTGAAATAGTACTGCTTATTTCAGATATTGAAAATTTTTCGAAATTATCATTCTACAAGATAAAAAGTGCATCATTTGTACATAAACGAATATATCGTTGAATTATCATACGGATAAAAATAATTTACATATAAATGACATACCAAATAATTATCATTTTGCATACGAAGATTCACTGCAGCGTAAGCATTATGATGGAAATTTTTCTGGAAATGATTAATTAATATGTCTATTAAATGATTTATCATTCGTTACAAAATCCTATTAATAATAAATGTTTGTTTTGTTAGTTAAAATTTCACATATTTTCGATATTTTTTAATTAAACTTTACATTTTTACCATTTCATTTTCCTTAATTAATCTCTATGCTTATTATCAAATTATACTGTAACATTTGATATCATTGTCATTATCATTGTTTTTGTTTATACAATTGATCATATTACGTGGTACTTTATTCGTGATTATTTCAATAAATAATTATGTAATAGTTAATAAAATTATAATCATTACAGGTTTCGAATAAAACTTATAATATTCAATAGATTTGTCATAGCTAAAAATTTGTAAATTGTTAGGTTAAAAAATTAAATTTATAATATTGCAAAAATTCAGTCAAATTTATCAGAAAAAAAAAAATACCTGAAAATTTGATTGCATAGTACAATTACTTATGCAATCATTTACACTATTAAAGCCATTTTCATTTCCGATACATTCACCATAGAAAAATGGTAAACATTCACCAAGTGATTCGTCATAATAATATCGTTTCACTGCTGATCTAGAATTATTAATATCTTCTTGATGGAATCAAGAAAATATAAATTATCAAATCGATAATGTCGAATTATCAGGAATATTTATTCTGCACATACCTGCATGATTCATTAATTTTAGGTAACGAACATCGTCGTATTGTTGACAAATTTTCCCATTTGAAACCTACAAATGATATTTAATTTAACAATAACATTATTTGAATTAATGGATGCATATGTTATTAAATATCACTTCAAAATGTTAATTGTATATTAGATAATAACTTTATGGTTTAGCAAACAAAAAAAAAAAAAAAAAAAGATAATTGAATTAGTTAATTTGAATATAATATCCTGAAATGCTATGTTACTATTTACTGCAACAAATTCATGATATTACTTAAATCATATCATATATGAATTTACATTGATACAATAAACTTGCAAATACCAATCCTCAAGCATATTTCAACAAATAGGTAAGTATGTAAAGTTTTGGATATATTTTATGCTAGTTTTGTTCAATTCTTTAGCAAATCTAATTAACAAGAATCTTAATTATCGCAATTATTCGGCTACTATTTGATAGAATGGATCGAATTAACTGCCACCAATTATGAATATAGTTGTATATTCTTAAGATGTTAATCATCAAATACTTCAGGAAACTAATTTATCTCATGCTAATTATAGTATGGTTGACAATTAATTTTATAAACATACAACTAGAATCATAATAATTATGTTAATTTGTTATAAGCTTCAGAAGTATATTATCTCAATGAATCCTTTGGTATCGGTTAAATTGTTATTACTTCTTTAAATATTTTAAACACTATTTATATTTTTTTTTTCAAATATTTTTTTTAGTTTTTAGGTGCTTAAAAAAAGTTTTTTTTTTTTTTTTTTTTTTTAGAAGCTAACAACAAGTTAGAGAAGAAAATTTTTTGGAAAGATAAAAGAATAATGAATGATAACAACATGCAAAAAACACACACAAACCATGCAAAAAGAATAAAAGAATTAAATTTAGTTGGAAATTTTCAAATGCTATGCAAAATTGAAATGTTAATATAGAGTTAAAAAAAAAAAAAAAAAAAAGGAAAGGAAATTTACCGATAGTTGTCGAAATGTTGCACAGTGATAGATAATGATTATTTTGATTTTAATCCGTAGAGATAGATTTCATTTATAGGATATAGCCATTCTTAGAATAATATCAATGTATGGGAAAAGGAAAAGAATGAGGTTAAGTTAAAGGTCAAACTTTTGGAAAATTTAAGAAATTATAAAATTAAAGAAAGGATGATCCATCCATAGAATTTAACTGATATTATCGTTGTCAGCATCAAAAGTAGTAAACAGGAAATAATTTATTTTACTAGTATATTATCTTAAATAGAAAGTATATTCGTTGCAAAAAAAAAAAAAAAAAAAAAAAAGAAAAAGAGAGAGAGAGAAGAGAAAGGAAATTATTTGAAAATTACGAAATAAATAATTATGACAAAGTAATATAATGAATTAGAATTATATTTAAAAGAATGATAGGGGAAGAAGAAAGAAGAAATATTAAAAAACAAATGAGTTGATAATTATTGATTTAATTATTTCCATTGCAAAATATCAAGAATTTGAATTTTTAAAAAAATGTAAAATTCCTGAATGAAAAAAAAAAAAAAAAGAATGAAACGATAAAATAAATTTTTCATAAAATGATTAATATATCAAATGCTATGGAAACAAACAGAATACAACAACAAATACAGACAATCTGTTTGATATGCAACTAAGAGCATTTATCCATCTACAATTTTCATTTCCAATATAAACTAATTTGTATGCTGTATGATAATTTCACATTTCATATGAAGAAAAAAAAAAAAAAAAAATCATCAATCATCAATTTCAATTAAGAAACAAAGTAAATTAATTAATAACAGTATCCAATTATTTATTTGATTATAAAACGAATAATTGGATATAATTAATAGTTCACAAAAATTTTCTCATTCCAATTATAGCTTATTGAAACAAATGAATGATTTTTAATTACTCACGTTCTTCGGGTGATAAACATTTGGCTTCACAATCAGCAAGATGTAGGAAATTGTTGGTATTACCTAAACATCCACCGTATTCGAAACGTTCACAATGACCAGTATTTGCATTGAAATAGTAACGTTTATGTTTCCCAGAACATGGACCATTTACTTTCGGTAATTTGCATGGATCTATAAATTTACAAAAATTTTGCAACATTTTCATCCGTTATCTTCTCTTTTCTTTCCTTTACCGAAATATTTTGAAATTGGAAATTTCCAGTTAATTTCAATATTCATATATAATTTTCAAAAAATTTAATTACGGATTTTTCATGATGTGAAAAGGGAAAAAAAGAAATATTTTTTTCCATTTTTTTTTTTTTTAAAACTAGTAGAAGAAGAGATTAAAATTTAAATAGAAGAAAAGGTAATTTAGTAAATAGATAAATGATAGTTAATTAAATGAGAAATGCAAAAAGAATTAAACCAAAATGAAATGATATAACGAAAAGTACTATTATTGTTCTTGTACATATCAATTTGTCTTTACTATCATTATGTGCATATTTCAAAACTATTTAATTACATATCATTTATCTATTTACTAAATTATCACTTCTTCTATTAAATTTAAAAGAAATGAAGTTAAAAAACTAACCAGTAAAATTACCGCATGCATTCTTGCATTGTTGTTCACTATCAAAACGATTATCAGTACCACCGCAACCACCATAATGAAATCGTGTGCAAGTACCATCAATTTTGTTATAGTACCATTTAGTGACAAATCGATTACATGGGCCAGTATCCTTTGGGAGTTCACATTTTGATACTGATTCGGATTTCTGAGCATCTGTGATAAAATAAGAATGCATAAAATAAAATGGATTCCAGTATTGCGATATACAATCTTGATTCTATTAATATTAATAAGTAATTTAACTTTTAGATAAGTAATTGATAAGTAATTTTGATCAATAATTTGACTTCATTAATAAGTAAATTTTTATTTTGTTTAGATTAATAAATAAGTAATTCCGTTTTTTTTTTTTTTTTTTCTCCTCAGAAATTAACGATAATAAAACAAGAAAGAAATATTGTTTTTACCATCTGATATTGGTACGAGATGTTTGAATGCTTGATCAGGAATGGAAGGTGAATAAGTTTCAGATTTAACACCGGAAACACGATGTACACATAACTCTTCACATTGCTCTTTGGTTTGAAAACGATTAGCATTACCACCACATCCGGAATAACGGAATGGTTCACAGGTACCTGTTGCACGCTCGAAGTAATAACTTTGAAAGGCACCATTACAACGACCAATATCCATTCGTTCATTGCATGCATCACGAGATCGACCTATGTAAATTAAGAAATAAGTCAGTGGTTAATAAATGACGGATAAATTAAATTTTAAAAGATTCTTATTGTTTTCTTTTTTCTCTAATTTTCCAAAAATTTACCTATTAATGGGGCATTGAATGAGCTTGATTTAGGTAATGTGACAGGTATTAATTCATTTCGTTGTTCTGTTGGAAGTAATTGAGTTCCACCCACTGAAATTGATATTAATTACTTATTATTATCATCATGAACAGTGAATAATTTTAATTTCTAGATTATCACTTCAAATTTAATTTTTTTTTCAAACACAAGTTTCAAATTAAAAAAAAAGGGCATTAGAAAGTCAACCATTTTTCAGTGTTTTTTTAGAAAAATACCTAAAAATCATTTGAGCTTTTTAATATGATATTGATTATTCTGATGAAGATACAATCCATGATATCACACGACAAATATAAGCATGACAAATTTTTTGTATGGTAACTTCGTGGAAAATCATTATAGTTATTTGCTTTCCCAATAAATATCATTTGATAATATATGATATTAATCAATTATCACTGAGATAAGTGATCGATAAATTTTACAAATTCATTCATGCTTGCTATAATTATCATCATATATTATTAATTATTAAATATTATCACATAAAAAGTTTACAACCATATATCTTCATTTCTTTTTTCAAATTTATTTTTGTTAATAAAAGAAAAAGATATGAAGGGTATTTGAAAAAAAAAAAAAAGTGATAATAAATTAACTTACAATTTCGTCTATTAATTCCAACATGTGAACAACGTGCTTCACATTCTTCTCGTGTTTTGAATCTATTCAAATTACCACCACATCCACCATAAATGAATAGATGACATCTACCGGAAAAGGAATCGTAGTAGTACATATCTTCATAATTACCACATGGTCCACTATCAGCAGTTGATTGACATACTTCTTCAATGGTTACTGCAAATAGATAATACTTTTTTTGAATCATAATATTAGTTTTTTATCTAAATTATCATTTAAAATTTAATTTTATCAAAAAAAAAAAAGGGAAAAAAGAAGAAATATTAGGAAATCAGCTATTATTCGATACGCAAATACATACAGATAGGCAGGTAAAAATTATTTTTTACTTAAAAACATACATGGTTTTTGAGGTAATGATGAAGGTTGCTGTTGTTGTGGTAATGGTACTTGAATTGCTTCTTGTGATAAGCCTAATTGTCGATCATTTGGTATGAATACTGGTACTGGTTGTTCACGAGATATGGAAGTTTTTCGTTCAATTGAGATAAATGTATCATCATTTTCGTTGGTATCTTGTGAAACACCAAATGGTGTATATTGAAATGGTGATACACTTGTCATAATTTCATTAATTTGATTTATCTAAAATTTTAAAATTTACTTCTAAATTTTTTAGAAATTCATTATTTTCTCTTTTTTTTCTTTTTTTTTTTTTTATAAAATATATGATATAGATATCAAATTATGATTATCATATTGCATTAATAACAAACTTTTAATTGTGATGTTACTTCTCGTGGCTTTTCAAATGGACCAATATCAGCGCAAAAATTTTGACATTCTTCCCAACTTTCGAAATTATTATCATTACCCAAACATCCACGCCACCAAAATGCACCGCATTGTTTGGTTGTATAATCATACCAATAACGGGCTGATAATTGATTGCATCGTAGTGGTCCTTCTACTTTAGGTAGGAAACAACGACCTGTACAGAAAAAAAAAAAAAAAATGCAACAATTCAAAATGAATAAATCAATTAAATAATTTTAATTGATTAATTAGAAGTGAAAAAATTACGATTAAAAAAAAATATATATATATATATGAAATAAACCTGTTGCTGGTGGTTTCACACAAATTGTTTCACATTGTTCTTTGGTTGCAAAACGATTATCATTACCATCACAACCGCCATACCAAAATTGCTTACAACGACCTTCTCCGGTATCATAGTACCATAAAAGTTTATACCCTGGATGACATATTGTACCCTGATCCTGTGACAACGAACATGAAACTGAAATTTTGTTAATAAATTTTAAAAACTGTTCATTTCTTAAGTCTTCTATATAGAATAAATTTTAAAAAAAAAAAAAAAAAAGAAAATTCAACATACTTATCTAACAAATATTATCAAATTTTAATTACTCTTTCATTACTTTATCAATTTTTTTTTTTTTTTTTTTGATAAGAATGAGAAAATCATAAAATATTATTACTGATTTTTTCCGGCGCAACAGAACCGTTTATAATGAATGGTGCTGGTGTAGTAGCTGGACAACCAGCATATTGAGGACCATTGGCCCGAATTTCTCCATCAGGACAACAACCATACCTTAATATACATCATATCAGTAATGTTTAGGATTATTTTATTAGGTTAAATGATTCGAAATCAAGAAAAGAAGCAAACTTTGAGTATCGACAATCATCACATCCTTCATTCATTGGGCCAAGAGCGCTCGTTTCACCATCTGGACAACATCCATACTGAGTGTATTGGCATGGACAACCTGTAGAACAAGCATAAAGTTACTTTTCAAAAACTTTAAAGAAATTTGAACACTCAAATAAACAGCAAAAGAAAAAAAAAAAAGCAAAACAAGCCCTCTTTGTTTGGTCCATGAGCGCTTGTTTTACCATCCGGACAGCAACCGTATTGACTTTGAGCACATGATACAGGACAGCCGTAATTTTTAAGACCTTTTGCTGTTGTCTTACCATCCGGACAACAGCCATATTGTGCATATTGGCAACCACATCCTGAAAAATTTCTTGCTAAAAATGAAACATTTCATTTCAATTGTCATGATAGCTATAGATTCTCGACTAATCAGGAAAAAATTCTCAGATATAACATTTGAAATCCTTGTAAAACGGAATACTTGAAATGTTATTCATTCTTTTTCATCTTAAATTCAATTACATAACAGTATTCATTAAAATTTTTCTATTTTCAAGCATATGAAATTTGATTGCCAGGTATAAATCAATGCAGATTTACCCTCATTTTCTGTTCCTTTCGCAGTTGTTTTACCATCTGGACAACAACCGAATTTAGTAGTTAAACAATTTTCACCACAACCGGTTCCATTTTTTCCTAACGCTGCTGTTTCACCATCTGGACAACAACCATATGTGGACAGCTCACATGGGAATGATGATCGTTCGCAGCCTTGAAATAAACTAATACCTATGTAATTGAGTAACATGAATAATTAATTATGATAATAAAAGAAATGAGGAATAATAGAATCATATTATACTTCTATCAATTTTAATCTTTTGAAAAGATAATGTCTGTAAAAAAGGATATAAAATGAAAAAAGCAATTAAATTAATTAACCTGCATAGTGTGGTCCGAAAGCAATCGTTTTACGATCTTTGCAGCAACCATACAACGATGCAGCACATGTTGGCTCACCACAACCTTCGTAATTTGAGCCTCGAGCCAAAGTTACTTCATCCAGACAGCAACCAAACTTTGTTTCATTACATACACCTTTAACTTGTTATTTATTATTATTATTATTATTATTATCATTGTTACTATTATTATTATCATTACTATTATCACTATTATCATCATTATTATTATCATCATTGTTATCATTATTATTAACATTATTAATTATTATCATTACTACTATCGTTATTATTACCATTATTATTATTATCATTATTGTCATTATTATTATTGTTATTATTCTTGTTATCATTAATATTATCATTATTATTATCACCATCATCATTTCTTTTTTCTACTATCCCCTTTCGTCAATTCCGCCAATTGATCAAGCAATTAGCAATTTATGGAATACATATATGTCGATGTCAATCAAATAAATGATCATTGAAATGACAGATCGAAAAGTAATAGTTGTTGTTCGTATCAACATATAAAATATGTGATTACTGATCAAATCAGTAATATATATATATATATATTACTCTTAGTACCATAAAATTCAAATACACACCAAGCACAAATTGTGGGCAGCCTTCATTGTTTTTTCCTTCAGCAATTGTTGTCCAATCTGGGCAACAACCAAATTCTGTCTTGGAGCAATGTTTTGTTTCATTATCGTAGATACTATCAGAGAATAAATTATCAGCATTCGACAACATTTTTTCAATGATACTGCTATTATCAGCGGTACCATTCTCACAAGTAACCAATGCTTTTTCACCGGTTTCATCATTTATTACTTCACAAAGCTCTTCCTCACTGTAATATATTATTTATAATTAAATTTACAACTATAATATAACATTTTTTTCTTTTCTAATAACAAAAGTTAATGATTTTGCTATTGCCTTATTGCATTTTTCTGGACGAGAACGTAGCATATTATTAAGTTAATGAATTCATTTTTATGGATCCATTTTCAGTTGAACTATATTTTCGATAGTTATTTCGGTATTTGCGCACAGTTATCGATAGAGCAACGTTAGCATGATTGGTTTGATTTTCATTGAAATTATACAATTCAAATTTTGAATTGAATATCATTGATTATCCATTTTTCATTGATATATTCGATTGTGGTACATCGATAGAAGATAATTCTTAAACCGGAAGGAAGAAAAAGAAACCTAGATTTGATGGATTCTTTGTTTTCTTCTCCACTTCCCTCCATTTCAATAAATTCGGCACATCCTTCTCCGGTGATACTCTGTGCCTCGGTTACATTATCATTACAGCAGCCAAATTGGGAACTGGAACAATTTGAACATCCGGCTAAATATGGCCCACTTGCTATTGTTACATTGTCCGGGCAGCATCCAAATTCACTGTCATCACATGCTAAATTATTCTAATTAAAATATCATTTAGCAAATATACCTCTTTATCTAATATTTTAAATACGACTTTGGTATTAGTGAAACATTCCCATTAAGCAATCCAGTATGCAGTCCAGTAATGGTATGATCATATGTAGCTGCTTATGAATGATGGCAACCGTCCGGAAGAAATCATTAATGAGGCGATCATGAATATACTCATACTTGGACAAGCTTCTACGTTACATTCCTGTTCTTCTGATGGCTTTTCTGCTTCATCGCACCATTCCGGAACAGGTATTTTATCGTAATTTAAACAAACAATCATTCGATTTTGTGTTCCACCACCACATCTAAATCAACTAGCTGTAGCATCCATATGATCTAATAAACTTTTGTCTTTTACGGTATTATTAAATGAATTATTTCCGGAGAATATTATCCGGAAATTTTACTAATCATAGTAAAATGTTGATAAAAACTAACTCAGCTGAACATTTACTCCATGGACCTGTATAGTAAGTTCCATTGCATTTTTCTTCATTCGTACAATTTTTAATTGATTCTGGTTTATTCTCTGAATTACAATGTTCATCATCCACCACCTGTAAGTAAGAGGTAAAAATGTCGAAAGATGTAAAGAATTCCATTTCTCTTTCTTTAAAAGGTTAATGTTAAGATGAGACCAAAAAAAAAAAAAAATTTGAAACAAATATGGCTAATATAGCTTATGATAGGCTAATTAGATTAGTTTAGTTAAGCATAATTTTTGATCAATATTAATAGAAAAGCTATAAAACTTACTGTAAGATCATTTAATTCATGGATAGCGCATACTACTCGTCTTGAATTATGTCCATGGCCACATTCCGTACTACATTTTGACCATTCCGATGTATGCCATTCATAGTTACAAGGCTAAAATTTTAATACAATTTTTTTTTTTTCAACAAATGAAGCATTTTATTGATGATACTGTTGAAATGAATAATACGAAATGAATAATACCTGTGGTGATGAACATGGTCGTATATCTATTGGGATACTAGTGGAATTTTCATTTAAACATTTCTCTAATTGATATGCTCGACCATTAATATCTTCGCATGTTACACTTCTGCTTTCTTCCGTATCATTGCATTTTTCACACTGAATGTAATTTTATATTTTTACTTTAATAGTTTTTTTTTTCTTTTAAAAATATATTTTTGTTTGTTTTAAAAAGTTTCCCAAAACTTTTCATTAAATTAACAATAATATCAGCAAAAGTAAAAGTTTTCTACATTGCCAAAATTTTAAATAAATTGAAATTGATAAGAAATTTTTGTTCAAATCATTTATAATCCAAACAATTTGATGTTGGAATTAAATAAGCTAAGATTGAATAGCTTGTTGGATTGATTAAAAAAAAAAAAAAAATGTCGTTCAAAAGATTAAAAATACTTATAAACTATTTGTATTTAGGTTAAAACTATATGTAGCTTTATGATTAGTAAAATTTGTTATTCGAATTGTAGGCTTATTTTTCGATAACAGAAATATATATCAAAATGATCAGTGAATTCTACATGAATTAAATTCTTTGATTTTATTTTGACAGTGTTTTTTTTTTTTTTTTTTCTGTTCCACTATATTATCCCCTCTTAAAGTTTATTCGTTGATATTAGTTAAAAACGAAGAAAATAATTAATTTTGTTTTAACCAATTTCCAATCTGTGGTGACGAAATTAAGTCCTTGACAAGGACCCAAATTACAATTTCGTTGTGTTTCCATAGTTTCTTCATTACATGCTTCGGCAGGGAGTAATTTACCCTCTTCACCTTCTTTCGCACTACGACATGTTACCGAACGATACTGGAAAGCATTACCGCATTTTTCCGAACATGCACTCCATGGTCCTGCTTGCCATTCCGGACACGAAAATCTAACATTACAAATATTTTAATTTTTCCATTATACTTTTTTCATTTTCATATTTCATACTTTCTTTTCATTTAATAGTCTTTATTGAAAGAATATTGAAATTATAAAACGTAAAATAAGCTTAAATATCTTTTACATTTCTGTAATTTCTCGGATTAATTAATCATTGAAGTTAAGGTTTTCAAATTACTTTAATTCTAGAGTATTTGCATTTGATCCATTGCTACACATATATTTAACAAAATATTCGATTTCCTTATAAACAATAATGCAGTCAATTGATTTTCCGATTTATTTTTTTCTTTTTTTTTTTTTAATAAATTACCTGTTACAAGGTCGTTGTACTGATGGACGTTCCATACTACAATTACCATCATCAATGGTGATCCGTTTACCGTCCAGAAATACCTGATGACAGTAAACAACACGATACTGAGTACCACTTTCGCCACATGATACGCTACATGGTTCCCATTCTCCTTTATACCATCTATAAGTATGATGTAAAATTGTTGAAAAAAAAAAAGAAATATTTTTGAAATTATTGAAATTTCTTTTTTTTTCAGTATATGTTTACTAAATTAACAATAATTTGAAGGATGATTGCAACAAAAAAAAAAAAGAAAAAAAAATTAAAATGTTACTGTTATTAGTTTATTAATAAGAACTGATGTATAATTATATCTCCGACATGTAGTTGCAATATCAATTAAGAATTTCAATATATTAATGTATCGAAATAATTAATTATACATTAACTATTATTATGATTATCATTACCATTATCAATACCAATGTTAACAGTAGGACTATTTTGTTGTTCCTATTTTTTTCATTAATATTATCTAAATTTTCATTAAATTTCACTTCTATTTTCAAAAAATTATTATCAAAATAATACAAAAAAAGAAAAATTCTTACTCTGCATCACAATCAATTGTTTCACAAATTTTCTCAGAAATAGGTTTCGTGACGTTATGTTCCTCACAAATGTCATCTGATACACGTTGTCCTGATGCAGTTTCGACACAATATGGGGTACGGCTTTGGATACCTATAAACATATTTATGTTGCTTCTTTTTTTTTTTCCTTCTCAAAAAAATAAGCCAAGAAAATATTTTCTAGAAATAATACCAAAAGCATAATAAAATACTCAAATATTTGATAAAAAATTTTTTTTAAACAAATTTATATGTCTTATATTGGATTCTTTTACAAAATGATATTAATATGAAACAAAATTTAAATTTAAAATGGTTAAAATGATAGTGTAAAAATTTCGAAAAATGAAAAGACAAGGAAAAAAACATTTTACCTTTTCCACATGTAACTGAACATGAGGACCATTGATCTGGTCTATATACGTATGGTACTTCATCCTCTAATGGTACCGAAAATTCATATTTAATAGCACCATCCTGGAAATATTTCAAATTATAAAATGTTAAAACAAAAAAAAAAAAAAATTGGAGCCTTTAATAATTCGAGTTTAAGATAATTTTATGCATAGCAAAATATGATTAAAGTAATTGTTGATAATAAATTTTAGTAATATTAATATTAATTTTATTAATCTTTAGGTAAAATAATAAATGCATTAGCACTATAAATATTAAAAAAATATGTGTTGTACTTAACAGGTAACAAATATTTACCGCCATGTGATTGCACCAAATTTAAGCGTATTCAAATTTATCCTTCTACATATTTCGAATTATTTCATAATACCTATTCTTATCAGTATTCCATTACAACTATTCAGTACAAATCAAAATTTTAATACTTGGCTCATTTTTCTGTAATCGAACATGTGTATATATACTTTAATGTATTATCAAGAATTTTTTTCCAATACAAAAAAAAAAAAGAAAGTAAACAGATGCTTTGTGATGTAAATTATCAATTCATTAATAAATAATTGAAAAAAAAGAAACCCTATTTCCTCGTTGAAAAAGTAATGCAATGATAAGTTCTTCTGTAGTTGGTCCTTTAGCGGTCAATTTTTCGGAAGGATGATCTAAATTTTTTCGACTATCATATTCGAATAATGTTCCACCAATTTCCAAATCTTTATCTGTCAATTGAATTTGATAATTGCCATTTAGATAATAGTGATCCGATGTATTCTTGATTGCTGAAAATGCATGATATTAGAATGCATTTATACATTGTAGTTATTTAGGATGGAAAAAATCGATTGTTGTAACATTTGCATTTATGATTTTAAGTGAATTTACCAAGTGAATTGGTTGTTGAATGCAATTCTTCAACTAAAATTGACGTAGCACCAACTGGTAATCGAATAATGTTATGATAACCGGGTGATAAGTTACGTTCATCGAAATATCCTTCGACAGTTTTACATGTTGATCCATCACCACCACATTTACCACATTTATCATTTTTCATTGCTAAATATTGCCAGAATAATTGCTGATATTATATCTATGTATTTCTTATTCATTTAATATTATCATTTGGAAAGAAAAAATGAAATTTATAATAAATGATCAAAAATTAACAAAACCCGATCCAAGTTTGTTGTCACATCCAACTGGTAAGCAAACTCCTTCCACACAAATATCATTGGTACGATGACTACATCTTGTACCGTCTATTACCTAAAATTTACATAAATGATCAACTGTCATCGATTAACTGATAAATTTTCCGTCCATTTATAAATTTCCGTTCTCTATTAGTTACATAAACAAGTTCGGCATCTTTCTTACATAAACAAGTTCGGCATCTTTCTTTTCCAACAAAACTATTAAGTAAAAATTTGAAAAAAAAAAAACAAAAATTACTTTGTCAGCCCATTTGTAGTAGAAATTAGCATTATCTGGTTTGCAGGTTAATTCGCACTTATTTTTTCCTGGATACGGTAACCATTTGTAGTAATTACCATCTAGTGGTGTATCATCGTATTCGGAACACTGAATAGCCCGAAAATCTTTAACATTACCGATACATTCTTCAGTATTACAGGATACATAACGTGTCGATGGTCCGGTACATTCACCACTGAAAGCTTAATTCTTATGCAATAATTTGTTTAAAATTAACATTCGATTTTTATGCAGTAAATTATTAAAGTTTAATTTCATTCCTCCAATATTTGACCCTTATGATACTTTACTGTATCTTATCTAAAGAAGATAATATACTTGCAAATCCTTCGTTCCATTTGTACTCCACCACCGCATGTTTTAGAACATTGTTTCTCAAGAGACCACGGACCCCATGGTCCAGTTTCAACACTTCCTGTTTGATCCATCGTAATGGATGTATCACCATCCTGATAAATTTGATAAGCTTGCCGTTTATTCCTTAGCAGTGCTGGATCAGCTTCCAATGGTGAGCCCGGATATAAATTTATATGTGTAGTTTCCTAAAATTATAGATCAATGGGTTAAGTTTCCCCAGAAAACAAAAAAGGTTGCAAAACCAGTAAGATCACTTTTTTAATTAATCAGTTATTACTAGATCATTTGAAAATTTTCGAACAACTTTTACGCAAAATTTTATTATTCCAAGTTATTTGCATTAATGAATTATTTGTAAATTGTGGAATTAATTACAATCATAATAAAGCTTATATTCACGGCGAGAAAAAAAAAAGGCCATGTTTATCATATATTTTTATGTTAAGCTTATTATAAAAGTAGATTTTTTTTTTTTTTGTTTTAATCAAAAAATATTCCAATGCTTATTTTATTAATGAATAGGAAAATAAAATTTAATCAGATAAATAATTAGAATCATCAAAGTGTTTTCATTTCATTTATGACTATAAAAAATTAAATATGATTATGGTATATATATGTAGTAGGAAAGATATACCTGTTTTGTGGAGAAGAATGTGAAGATATTCCATGCTTGAATCGTTACCGGAATGCAGCAAACAACGGCTGCTAACCAATATAGCAGCCGCATTTTCATTTCTGATTTTTCGCCTTCAATATTTAAGCAAAAAAAAAAAAAAAAAATTTAAATATCTTAGAAAAAATTCTTCCAATATTTTACTTAACAAATGTAAAGTTCCATCACTGATAAATAATCTATCCGATGAAAAAGAAAAAATTCTAATCATCAATAAAAGATAACGCATTAATCAATCATCAAATGGAATATTTTTTGATAATCAGTAAATCAATCAGGAACGAGAAAGAAGATATCATCAAAATGTGGTAATGAAAAAAAAAAAAAACATATATTTATAGTAGATTATTCTTAGTTACCGATTTTCTAACCGTAACGCAGTTGAACCGAATAGTAGATTATTCTTAGTTACCGATTTTCTAACCGTAACGCAGTTGAACCGATATGAATCAAATTAAAGAGACTATAGAATGAAAAATTGATTCAAAATATAGTAGCAATAATTTAGCTATGACAAATATAAAAAGTGATGTTTTTTTTAGACAGGACAAAATTGTTCAAAAGGATTACTCGGGAATTTTCCTGAGAGAAAATATTGTCAAATAGTTAAATATTAAATTTTATTATAGTAAAGGGATATTTTAAAAATAGATGAATTATTATTATTATTATTAGAGAAATGAGCAGCTTTCTCAATTCTCGAATGTTTATTCATTTATTCATTTTTTTTTTTTTTTTTTTTTTTTTTATATGTAAAGTTTCATTTTCAGCTATTTTTGACAAATTACAAAAAGAACAAAAAAAAAAAGATGGAACTATATATTTTATTTCAAAAGACTACGAAAAAAAAAAAATTACATATTTTATTTCAAAAATTTGAAACATTGAAAGATTGTTGAAAATTAGGAAATCTTTATTAATAAATTATACAAATGTTAGTTATGAAATGGCAATAAATAAAAGACTATGATTAATGCTTAGAAGTGAAATTTTTAATTAATTTGTGAATAAAATGATGAAATTTGTGAAAAGATTAATTGCTTTTTTTTTTTTTTTTGGATGATAAGAAAATTATATGCTACCATAGCTAATATTTATTTATAGTCTTTCTAATTAAATCGTGGAAGAAAAAAAAAAAAAATTGCAATGATAAATGAAAATCGAAGGAGTAGTTTAGGCAACTTTGATGTTTTATTTAATTCGAAATATTTCATTGTTTTAAATTATTTTTGTTGGTTGATCAAATTAATATTCATTTTTCTTTTGAAAGTAAAAAAAAAGTAAAGAAAAAAAGAGAAAGACAAAGATAGTTGCAAAATGAATAAATATAAATAAAGTTATTAAATTCCAGTGCTTTTATATAATCATCATTTTGATAACTAACTGATGAATTGATGTTTAATTAATAGTTTTAAAATTGAAAAGAAAAAAAAAAAACGAACAGAATAGTTTTGCACACTTTAATATGTATCATATCATATTTGCATAATTGCAAAAATTTATTAATTATTTCAATCACGTTAGTTTTAAACGATAATCTCAAATTCAGTGCTAATCTTCGAAATAATATTTTGCTAAGAAAAAGACAAAAAGAAAATTTGTTTGTTAATTAATTGTTTAAAGGGCCAAATTAATGAATGATATTGCAAGCATTTATATTAACTTTTGATCAATAGGTAATAAATTATAGGTAAGACAAAGATATCAATAGCATATCATCGATTATTATCATTTACTAATCATTAATATTTATCAATTAATTTTGCTTATAGTAATGATATGAAAGTAAAGTATAAGAATGAATTAATCCAATTGTTATCCAAAAATATTTCAAATTTAAGTACTAAATTCACTCACTAAATTGAGCAAGAAATCGATAGAACGAAAGATTGCAAAAAAAAAAAAAAAAAAAAAAAAATTGAAAAGAATGAAGAAAATGGTTGAAAAAAAAAAAAAAAAAAAGCTTAACTATCGGAGAAAGTGCGAAGATTAATTGTTGAAAGAGTACGGCATTGCTAAAGCGGAAGAAGCAGTCCTTTGTGATGTTAAAGCGATGGTATTCCGTTTAACAAACTTATCTTTGTTTAGTTACAATTTCACTGTATTGGTACTAATAAGCCGTGGAAAAATGATAATCATTCATTAATATGTATAATCAATCTTTGGATTGAAATTTTTTGGCTGATATTATGCAAAATTTAAATGGAAAGCTTAATTTCATTAAATAATAAAATGAATGCTAACCTATTTTAATCATGGCATTATTATTGTCTTATTAAAATTCTTAAAATATCAGTGTTAATCTTTAGCATTATTACTGTCCATTTGAAATTGTTGCAATATCGAATCAGTTAACATTGATATTAATTTCTACAATTTGTTATATCAATTACAATGAGTTTAATTTTTCATTATTAGCCTTTTCAAGATTTTAAGCTAACATTTAAATGATATGAATGTTTCTCTTTTTTTTTTTTTTTTTTTGTAAGTGTGAAATAAAAGGATGGATACAAAAAAAAAAAATGTAATACTTCACATTTCTTCCTATCAGATTCCATTATTATTATTAGTATTGCATAATTTGCTTTAGCATGCAGTTTTAAAGTAAGATTGAATCTTACTTGCATGAAACTTACAGGATGTGAATAATTTTTTTATATCATTGCAAATATACTAATTAATATTTTGCAAGATTTAAAGCAAAATTTAAATTCTAATCATAATAATTATATGGTAAAATTCTTAGATTAGAAATAAATGAATATATACACAAAGATATGAGAAAAATGACAAATTGAATCATTGTTAATAAATTTAAATTACTGTACTAATAATGTTCCTATGCTTACATTTCTTCTGCAAGGTCAATTAATTAGTCAGGTTAAGAAATTCACGAAAACTAAAAAAAAGACAAAAATCGTTAAATTAATCCTTTTAATTTATCCATTGATAAGATTGCTTGATGTTTCAGAGCATCTGATTGATAAGCTAATTGGCTTAATTAATAATTCTCTATCAATACATTTCTAACATTTAACGTTCAATTGTTGTTTTATCAAATATCGCGTAAGAATATTATAACAAGTAAGGAAAATTTTATGAAAAAGAAATAAACATTCAAAGAAAAAAAAAATATCAATATTATCTAAATTTATTAATGATATCGATAAATCTACCAAACAACACGATGATCAACTAGAAGATTTTTATGATACAGTAATATTACTGTATATCCCCTTTATTTGTTAATGATAAATCATGAATACTACTGCATAACAATTTAATGATTAAGCTAATAAATAAGAAAAATATCAAAAAAAAATTACAAAACGATTACATAGATAGATAAATTTAAGAAAAAAAAAAAAAAAAAAAAAAAAAAAAAAAAAGTCAAAGTAGAAGGAAAAAAAAAAAAAGAAGCAGAAGACGAAAAGTTAAAATAGCAAATGAGAGGTGCTATTGAAATTGTGGAAAAGTGAAATAGAATGAAGATGATGAAAATGAGGAGCATTTATCGGACTGATTTGCAACAGGTTGTTATCCTAAAGTAAAGCTAAAAGCAATAGCTAAAATTTATCATTATCCCTTTGTAACAAAAGCACCGATTAATGACCTGATCTCTGACCATTTACAAATGGTAACCAATCACTACATCATTCCACACCATTCATTTAACCAATCTTTCTTATACCAATCTCATATCTTCTTATAACATAAAATAAAACTTATCGTCTAAGGATAATTTTAAATTTAAATTTAATTTTAAATTAAAAATTTTTTTTTCTTTTAAATTAGCTAATGATCACATTGAACTTTTTTTTTTTCAATCAACTTGATTAAACAAAATAATTTAATAATCTTTTTTGGCTATTTTCCGATTAATTCATTAATCATTTTCGGTAGCAAGATAATATTATATCATATTCCATCAAAAAAAATTTTAAAAAAAAAAGTTAAAAAAAAAAAAACGAAAAACGTACTACCTTGAATAATCGGATACTTATGATCGTTTACAGATTAATCAAAAGGAAGGAAAAAATAGATGAAACATAAAAGGAAGTGATATGATAATGATCCATTGTTCTAATGATTAGAATTTTTAAGTGATTTTATTTGAGTAAGACATTTTGCTAAATAGCTGTACAATTGCGCATGTGTCGTTATTGTTGCATAGAGGTCAACCATTGCATTAATTATTTCTCAATCATTAACCCTACTATATTTATCGTAAACGATTTGTTTCGGATTATTATTCAACAATGCAGAATAACAGAAAGCAGATGTTTGCTAAGTGTGTCAAGCAAATTTCTATCATATCATTCTTTTAAGTACTCAATAGCTACCACTGAGTAATAATTCTTACAGTGAAAAAAAATAATGATGATTTTTTAAAAATTTAAAAAAAAAAATGAATTCCATATTAAATTATGAAGTCTTAATAATACGATATAGTTAGTTCATCAAATAGTTATGCAACAGGACAATCCGGAAATTTCTTGAATGGTAATTCAGGTAAGAATATTTTCGTCCAGATGTTTCTTGTTACTAATCCAAGATGAAATGATTCCTTATAGTATATTCTTCAATTGAAGATTTCTTCTCCTTTTTTCTTATTTCTTTTTCTTTTTTTCTTTTTTTTTTTAGAGAAAAGTTAAATGCAAAAATATTTTTCGACCTTGAAATTAAACGAATATTCTGGTGGAAAAGTATTTGTATCATATCATACATTGCTCGCTTTTTGACCTTTAATAGCTGATAATGATTTGTTTGCAAATTAATATTTTGTACTTAATAATTTTCCGAAAACTAGCATTCAATTCATAATTTCTTTGATGATAATTTTAGTAAGTTTCAGTTTTTCAAAATTTAATTTGTTTATCTTAATGTATTTCATTCTTATTTTCTTCTATCTCATCTGAAGTAAAGTTATCGTGTACTCATATAGTAATTTCAATAGCTCCATTTTTAGCAACTATTTAAATTTCAAATATGCAAAGAGGAATTGAAGTATACAATAGATCGTTAATTCAACGAATTTGTTGATGTGCATTTTCTTATATTTAAAAAAAATAAAACAAAAATGAACACTTCCTAAAACCATTATAAAAGTATAGTTTTTTATTTGAAAGAAAATATTCATATTACGATCATAAAAACAAATTTTAAAAAAATTTCAAATGTCATACTAATTGATTTCACAGAAACAATTGGTGATTGGAAAAAAAAAAAAAAAAAAAAAGGAAAGAAAAAAGAAAACGGATGTATAAATAAATTATTTAACATTCAATTATTGTAATTAGTGCAATTTGTTCATTTGTGAAAAAAAAAAAGAGAGAGAGAAAAAAGAAAAGAAAGAAAGAAACGATAGGAAGAAAATTCAGCAATTTTTTGAACATTTAACTAAATAGAAGATGAAATATCACATATATTTATTTGATAAACTAACCATATGCTACATTGTTTACAACTCAATTTTGGTTTTGTTTAGTTGATATTGTGATAGATATCTTCGAATCCGATACCTAACAACCAATCAAAGTGTCATTCTATAATCTCTATTAATTATCAATAGAATTGTTTATCGATAAATTATAAAGATTAGGGATAATTTTGGAATAGAATAGCTCAACATGACAACAATATATATATATATATATATTAACAACTATTGTAACAGGCGGTTTGTGTGGGGTGTGAAATTAGCTTATTCACTTTTATTCATACTGAAATATATATTCCTCGTGGAGAAATTTGAATTTGAATTGTATTGAATATAAAGTTGAATTTACTATTAAATTACAATAACTGCAATAAATCTTGGTTACAATGTTGAAATTGTGATATTTTTCATTACATATAGAACTTTACAAAAGTTCAATTATCAATTATATCATTATTGTATTATTTATTGTTAATTATTACGAATTATTATTGTTACCATTATTATTATTATTATTATTATTATTATTATTATTATTATTATTATTATTATTATTATTATTATTATTATTATTATTATTATTATTATTATTATTATTATTATTATTATTATTAT
>JABVXV010000503.1:0-33152 GCA_013365325.1 Dipetalonema caudispina | reverse complement strand
AACTCCTGTTGTTGCTGTCGGCGGTAGTATTGGTCGAGTTCGGATTCAGAAGGCTGTGGGTGTACTTCTTGCTCGCGGTGATAGTCTTCGGATGGAACTGTAGAGAAGTCCTGTTGTTGCTGTCGGTGGTAGTATTCGTCGAGTTCGGATTCAGAAGGCTGCGGGCGTACTTGTTGCTCGCTATGATAGTCTTCGGGTGGAATTGTAGAGAAGTCCTGTTGTTGCCGTCGGCGGTAGTACTCGTCGAGTTCGGATTCAGACGGTTGCGGGTGTACTTGTTGCTCACTGTGATAGTCTTCGGGTGGAACTGTAGAGAACTCCTGTTGTTCCTGTTGCTGACGATCGAAGTCATCGGATGGTACTCCCAAATGCTGTGATCGTTCCTGTTGCTGATTGTAATAGCCTTCATTGATTGAGGAGCCAGTAAGGTAATGTTGTTCGTCCTCACCTTGGGTCATTGGCAATAATGTTGTTGAAAATGTCTCATCACGACTGTTATAAGGATATGTCTGGTATGGGAATTGATTACTGGTTGTTTCTTGCACGGGAATCTGTTTTTGATTAACAGTAACTGGAGTTTCTTCTTGACTATCATAGTCATATCCATAGTCAGTTCCATCAAATTCAGATTCTCCTGCATCATCATTTCCCGAAGGAACTCCTTCTTGATTTTTGTTATTTTTCGGATAATACTCTTCTTCAAAAGTACTATGTTCATTCTGAAATTCACCTTGTTGAGGATAATTTTCTATTCGTTGCTGATGTTGTTGATAATAATCATCATGCTCTTCATGTCCATGATAATCCTGAGAGATAACTGGCTGATGTGTCTCCTCTTCCTCATTATTATGTAAAATGGGCTTGGTAGTTTCCTTAATAGTTTTGTCCAGTTGAGATTGCAAATCATGAAAATATTCTTCCTCATATTTTCGCACATGATTCTGATGATCTCTGGTTGCTGTTTGAACTTCCTCTGGTAAATCTGCGTTGGTTTTACCATTCAGACCCGGTAAGTATGTTTTAACGGCTATTTGTTCTTGTTCATTTTTCCACTCACTAGTTTCACTTGTAGGCAGCAATAGGGCAGGAGTGGGTAACATAATGATTTCATCAGTTTTTCCTTTCCTGTATTCCTGAATCCGACTCAAAGGCTCTTCTGGAACGACATACTGTTGTTGTTGGTTGTGCGATAGTTTTACAGAATCTTGCTCTTTCTCCAGTGAATCAGATGATAGACAGGAATGACGGCAAAAGGCAATATAATTTTTGCCTACCTGAAAAAAATTAGTACACCAAAACGGTTCCATTCGTATCAGCAGTTGCAGTACATTAAGTACAGCTGCACTTCGGGCATTTATTGATGTGATTTAAGTATAAATCAAGGATATATTAAGAACACACGTACGTGTTTACGATACCATTCTTGCCGCTTGCAACAATGTTGTCGTGACCTTTGCAATTGTTTCATATGTTCTGCTAATCGGCGCTCGTATTCGACCCTTAAGATATAGCTTATTTTAAAAAAGAAGACGTTTAATAACTAAAAATTACCCGTAATTTTGTGAATTTTAATTTCACTGCTTCTTCTCTTCAGCATTCTTCAGAGGATGGAATTAAATGACAAGAGTGGTTATCTATCAATTAAGAAGCCAAATGATCTTTCCTCAAGTGTAAGTAAAGATGCAATAGCTAAAGTTCTGACGATTTGTCATCGGGATGTTCGTATGGTTGTGGTGGATATGGTTGAAATGGTGATGGATATAAGACAGGTGAGATTTCAATGGATGATTTATTGGAACATTGCCGTTTTTGAATTATTCGACCATATTCGCATGGTTGTGATCGGATCTGATATTCTGAAAATAGTTGTGGAGAATAATACCAAAGCATGATGATACACACACACATATAATTTGCTTTTTTTTATATTTTCCGAATTTAACAGCAAATTAATCAACCGTTATTTCATACTTACAAAATCAAAAGATGAAAAGATGAATTTTGAAACAATTTATGAAAAAATTCTAATTTTATTATACGATTTTTTTTATTTTATGAGCTTTATCTACTATAACTTCCTGACAATTTATTTATAAATAAAACATAAATATTGCACATTTAAAAAGAAATAACAAATTGATAGCAAAAGTTCCTCACTCGTATTATTGTGACATTTTGTCCATCGAGTCCATGAACCAGTACGTTTGATAGGATTACCAAAGTTTGTTGCTAAAATTAGTTCATATCATATAGTTATATATCATATCACTAAAAAATATTTGAGAGAAAAAAATTATAGAAATAAGCAACAGAAAAAAACACGTATCAAAAAGTGTTTTCAACTAATTATGCATATCTATGCATACTTATCGTAAACGAACCTCTTCTATTTCGGGAAACTTTATCCGATGATGTTGTAAAAGTATCCGAAAGTGGTGGTACAGCATCAAATTCATGACAGTCGGTAACAATCTCAATAATATTAATGATATCATATTCGGCTAATGGCTTTTCAGGATACAATATAACCTAAACAAACAACATAGTCTTTGTTTTGTAGAAATGTTAATTTCACAAAAATAGATTGTAAAAAAAGATAATGCAAATTACAACTAACATCTTTATGAATGCTGCTTTTATTGAAAAGATAGCATAATGGATTATTGAGAGTGGATAATTTATAGAATATTGCTGAAATTTTAATTCATGCTCAGTTAAGTATTATATTAAAAAAGTAACTATTTATGGTAAGCCCAATTTATCGTTTCAAAACTGCTGTAAAAATTTGACATCAATAATTATCAAATATACTAAATATGTTTAAGTTGCAAATCCTAGAAATCGGTAAAGTTACCAGCTACACAATACGGATATAGTTCCAGACAAGTGTCACGGCATTGACGAATGGTACTAACCGCTATGGAAAAGAATGGTTTAGTACCAAGATAAGCGGTATTATTATGTGATCGACTGCATAATAATTCAGTCTGAAAAAGTTCATGAAGTTTTTTCCTGTTTTGCTATCAGTTTTGTCGCATTAAGTTGGATAATTCATTCAGGGTATTACTGCTAATCTAAACATTGGATCGATTAAAATAAACGGTCAAATCCAAGAACTGTATGAATATTTTTCCAATTTATTTTTCATAAGATTGCAGATCTAGCAAGAAAAACCGGAAAATGCATTCCGCTTAATGGCGAAATATTTTAGCATTCTATCCGGAAGCTATATAGAAAACTTGGAAAGATTTTCATGCAGAATTGAGTCGTTCTTTGAAAACTTTATAAAATATGGTGAGTCACATGTATATTAATTTTAATTCATTGAATTAATTCACCTGCCGTTTCCTAAATTTCATCAATAAATTTGTCGGATTTTTCAACGAATGATTATTTGGTATTTTTTTCCATTGGTATTTTTCGTCGGCTTCTATAATTTTGCTCATTAAAATTATCATTCTTTACTATAAAATACGAAACATTTATTTTCATTTTTTTATTTTTAAAAAAAATATTAGTCAAAGTTATTTGTTGTAGCGAAAATAAGACGAATTAGCCAATACTAATAATTAATTTGCAGCAAGAGTTGCTTTTAAGGATTTCGAAAAGAGTTTCGCAAATTTAAATTTTTAAAACGTGCCATTTATGTTTCTTAAATAAACTTTTCAAATGCAATCTAATTTATCATATAATGCAAATAATTAATTCTTCTGTATTTGTAATGGAAAAAGAGGAATATTTCTTTAACACTTGATACTGGTACTATTACTTCATAAATTTTGATATCAGTACCATTAATTAATTAACAAATAAAAAATATCAAAATTAGCACTTATAAATGTAAATTGTATGTTGAATAGATATTGTTGCAATAGCAACTTGAATGATTAGAATAACTTGAATTCGATAAATATCAAATCAGTAGCATTTTTACTTTTTTATGTATAAAAATGTATGATATGTATATCCGTCTATCTGTATGTGTGTATATCTGTGTGCCATTTACCATAGCAACACAGATGTATTAAAATCAAATCTGCAATTATTCACTTATATATTGCATATTTTAATTAATCATATTATAGCACAAATAATTATTATGCCGTATAATTATGTTTATAGAAATGAAGTAATATAATTAGTTGAATTTCACAGCATAAAGATGTGTGTATCTATTAAATATTACCGTTTTAATAACAATTTTTTTTTTTTTTTTTGGAAACTATCTATTCTAATTAGATATACTTAACTGTAACAGATAATGTCCAAAATTCATTATTATAACTATATATATATATATATATATATATATATATATATATATATATATATATATATATATATATATATATATATATATATATATATATATATAGTTATAACTAATTAAGTTGTTTATATATAATTACTAAGATAATAATGTAATTTTAATCTAGTAATAAAGTGGGTATAAATATACCAACCAATGAATAAAGTGGTTAAAAGAGATAAGGAGATGATAACATTTACTGGGAGTGACATTTGAGGAATGAGATTGATGAACCAACTGATAAAATGTAGAAACACTGGTTTGAAAGATTTTTCAAGGGAAATACTCGAGAAAGAAGAAGTAATGCTCACAATTGTTCTCGTTCAAATGACGAACACTTCAGTGCTTTCTAACTGTCACAATTAATCACAAGCAAAGTTCGATATGCTACTACTGAACAGATCCGTATCTTTCAAATTAGTAATATTATACAACACAATTTCAATGATTAAATATATATTTAGATGCTATTTATTGCATAAGATTATATGACAAAAATTTGTTATTAAATTTAAATAATTATTCTTACTATAAGATTTTGAAACATATATTTTTCATCCAAATGATATATTGCAATCGAACGGTTTAATTTAAAAAGGGTGAAAAAAAAGAAATTGAATTGGAAAACTTTGAATAACTTTTAAATGATCCAATTATTTGTCTTATTTTGAATTCAAACTTTTCAGGAAATTTTCCTTTTCCAAATTGCTTCCAACTCATTGATTGTGTCATTGCCCATTTTGTTTTATCACTAATTTTTAATCGTTGTTTCTTTGATTAAAATGAAGATACCGGAGAAGTTTATCAAAATTTAGAAGGAAGTTAATGGAAGTGAACTAATTTCATTCAGGGTATCAATCTCATCAAGTAAATAATTGGCTTTTTTCGAGTATCTTTTTTCGTCTTGTTTTGAAAGGTTGGCCAACATTTTCAACGGACCAATACATATGTTCTCGCTGGAATCTGATGTGCTTTATAATCGCTTTCTTTATTTAGTATTCTTCTTGCTCGTGCCTAAAAGTTATTTCGAAAAAAACTGAAGTCATATGAAGTTCGTGATTTCGATTCTTTTATCCACGTTGCATATGTTTGCGTGTATTATAAATGTTATTAATTATTCATTACAGTTGCTGTTTCCCGAACATTGCTCTTCAGAAACTAAATTCACTAGTAATTTACTTTTATTAGGCCAACTTAAATGGTGCAAACCTTAATGACAGCATCAAATTGATTGTTTTGGCTTTGAACAATTTGATGTATAGTTTGGATGATTTGATAATTTTCAAGTACAAAAATACAGCTGTTTCGCTTTGTGATCAACAGTTCAATAGCATAGAGAGTTCGATCTATCAAATCACTCTCAGGATGCAAATTAAGTAGTTGTGGTACCAAGCTAAGTACATTACTTCCACATAACCAACGTGATCGATTCAAACTGGCACCTGTCAGGGCATTTGTCACTGTCCAGCCTACTTCCTGAAATACACCCCAAATTAAAAAGGAAATTTCGCGGGACTTTAAAAGAAAGACGAAATGTTGAATAGAGATAGAATGAGAGAAATACTTTGCGAATGCGATGATCGTCGCAATCGAATGCATCGATAAGTGTTTCGACAACATTATTCGTTTCAAAGAGCAAATCAATTTGTCGGTGTGAACCAGCCGCAATGTTACTAAGTATCCATGTTATTTCACGTTTTTGAGTAACTGACATATTAAGCCGAAATAATTTCATCTGCAAAGTAGTCGCATGTGTAATCTGCAAAGTACTTATCAAATGATAGTTTCATTTCCATTTCCTTATCACTGGATGAGATAAACTGAAATTATCAACTGGATGTACTTCTCGGGTCATATTAGCATTTACATAAGGTAGCACTTCCTGGGCTTTTAATAAATTAACGAGTATGTCAACTTATTATTGATGAAGATTCGAGCCGGCATAGGAATAATTAAACCATTGAATAAGTAAATTAATTTTAACCAGACTTGGCTATCATTACAGCAAGATATAGTGCGAAGGCTATTCAAGATTTAAATTTTCCTGATCCTTCAAAATTCAATTGGATATTTTGATTCCCTTTTTCTTTAAACTACTACGATAGATTGATAGTATAAAAAAGAGGAACCATGCGTGGCAGTAAGCCAGCGTCGAGAACTGCTTGAGTTTGATCATCACGTCCTGCCACCAAATTCCCGAGCGCTCGTAGTGCTGCACGTATCGTATCCCTTTCATCTAGCAATTCGATCAGTTTCTCCAGCAAATGTGGTGTTCTCAGTACTGCATCAATCTGATAATTATTATCAATAATTGATACGTTATCATTGATAATAATCTCTGCTTAAGACGAATTAGATTTGATTGCAAAAAAAAAATATCTTTAAATTGATCATATGCATTAACACATATTCTTCATAATCTTGAAAATCACATTTATGATTACTTCAACGTGCTAAAAAGTTGATGATCAATATGATACCTTAATATATATGTTTGGAATAGAAAAAGCTTACCTGCCTGCCACCGACACTATCATCAGCAATGTATGCTATCGTCCAAACTGCATCTACTGTTAGTTTTGAATCATTCAAATAAAGCATGGA
The DNA here is from genome assembly GCA_013365325.1 of Dipetalonema caudispina. Lineage (NCBI taxonomy): Eukaryota > Metazoa > Nematoda > Chromadorea > Rhabditida > Onchocercidae > Dipetalonema > Dipetalonema caudispina. Next base: position 26,239 of record JABVXV010000503.1, on the reverse strand, counting down.
ACGAAGACCGATTAATGCTGCTTGCACAAACTAAAAATGAATTCTTGAAATTACTTATCATTGTAAAATAAGTAACAAATTGAATAGTTATTTGAAAATCATAATCGAAAGCTAATCAACAAGAAAAGAATGACACGTGTTGTTACACGTTCTTACGTGTTGTTCTATCAACGGACTGGGAACGTGTTAAGCTAACCGCAAGATGAAGTGTTTGAATACCACCACGAAATATTTGTGACATAGCCCAAACAAGATTCCGTTTCCATTTCGAGTACACGAACATGGGGTTAGCAAGAACTCCGATCATAAGCGGTACTGCAGCACTGTCCTGTACCTGTACTGCTACTTATTGTAGTAATTAGTAGAATAAAATAGAGGGTATATAAATGAGTAATATGGTAATACAATAATAAATGAATGCTATTCAAGAATTCGTGGAATGTTATATCGAAAACATTATTTATTAAGTTAAAAATGCGATACTGTTGTTATTCCTGTTGCATGATCTCGTGAACTTCTTGAATTGAGTATTACCTTTTCTTTACATGTGGGACAATCCAATGCGATGTTACCAAGCGTCCAGAAAACCTGATCTCGGGTTTCACCATCTGTTGCTGCAGCACAATCAACCAGTGCTTCTAAGCCACCCTTAGAAACAGCTAATTTGTAGGGAAAAATATCCATCGTAATGAAATTTCAGATCATTAGATACTTAATTACTAGGCACTTTTATAAAAAGCGCTAAGTTCAGCGTGTGAGCCAAACTAAAAAATAGGTTTAGTTATAAATAAGGAATATACATCATGGAAGATATGATCATATCTAAACTTACATATTGAATTATTTTATAGCATATTTCATGCGGTGAGCAGGCACAATTAGTAAGGGCCCAGGCAGCATCCCTTTGAATGTTAGCAAAATTCACACGCAGGCATCGAATGAGACCTTTAATCTGGAAAATGATCTGAATTGGAATACTTAATGCTTAGTAACGGAATAACGGATAAATGAACTTTCTCCGGTTATCCATACAGATTCTTTCACATGACTTGTTGAAAACCTTGGAAATATTCGCAAGTTACAAAAAAGAAAACTTCGACCTTGGCTTTGGTAATTGTTTTCTGGCCACAAATCATATATTAATTTGGTCAGATCAATGAACAAAATAATAAAGAAAGTATTTAAAAAGTGAAAAATAACAGATACAAGAAAATGCATAATAATTCTAACGAGTGCGTCTGCAAAAGGTGGCGGTGGAATGTGATTACGAACCAGTAGGCGTCGAAAATATTCAACAGCGCATGCCTAAATTCTTTCAATCAAATAATTTTCTATAAAAATCTGTTAATCTAAATGAAATTTAGCTACTATACGAGGCATATTAAAAGTAATTTAAAAAATTGGCGGTGGAAATAAAAGACATTTGCTTATCAAACAATAATTAAATTCTAAATGGATTTTTCGTCTCGTCAACATAAATATAACATAGTTCTGCTTGAGTTTAGAAAGATAGTGAAATGTATTTGTTTACGTAATAAAAAGTCAGGTAGAGAAGCGGTTTGAATAGAAGAAAAAGAAAAGGTTAAATGTGACAAGGATGACAAAGAGAGATTTAATGAAAAGGAGGGAGATAAGTAGAGAACTCATTCATCCGTTCGTTTCTTTTTTTGCATTGACCCAGGCGCGATCAGTAAGTAAGGACAAGTTCACTAATAGTAATGACCTCAACTAATGATTCATTGGTCAGAAGAAAGCCGGAACGACACGACAGTATTAATGACTAGAAGTTATGATTGAATCGATCAAATAGGATTTGGGTAGGAGTCAACTTTTTGTGCGTTTATCCTATGTCTATTAATTTTACTGTACTAAATCTTTTCACCTATTCTCAAACATTTGCATATTCTAAGTTATTAAAGCACAGGCTATTTTATCTCTCTCCGCCATAACATGGATATACTTTCCATGATTTTTATACTTAAATTTATTATTTGATGTCATTTTTTTGCTTTTAAGTGGCGTATTTAAAATTTAGTATAACTCTGATTAAGCAAAACTAGTTCATGTAATTGATGGCAAAAGGTTGATACCTGAGCAGTTAATGAGTTATACGGTGAAAGAAGTTGCAAATAGAGTTTAATTTCAGCGTCATAAACATTATGCAAGCCAATATCACCTCCATTAATTGTTTTAATTTCCATTACCTTTGACATCCTTATGTATTTAGCGGCTGGTTAGGAAGCTTTCTATAGTTAGATGAGAAGAACTGCGGTAAATTACCACAAACCTGTTACAATAAGAACAGTGAGGAACAATACAATCTATCCTTTAATTATCTTATCATTTTATATCATTTATTTCATCCTCAGAAATTTTCATTTTGCATGAAAAGATTGTTTGCATAATTATTTGCTTACTATTTATTTATTTACCTTATTTGTATACATATTGTTCAACAAATTTAAAAAAAGAAAGTGTTAAGCAAATTTTGTAAATATAAAATGGTAAAAGGAGATTAGTCATAATTAGCATTAAAAGAGTATTTTTGCTTTTAAATCTTTTTATAATCGAAAATAAATGTCGAAATTATAATACGATGTTATTTTTAGTATGCATATTGAAATTTTATGGAAAAAAAATTAACAATGTTTCATGTGGGAAATCATGTTAATTCAGTTTAATTAATAATGTTTCATGTGGGAAATCATGTTAATTCAGTTTATTTTCAAATATTATATTGAAAATAGAAAAGGAAAAAATGATAAAATCAACAATTTCATGTTAATCATTCCCAAGTCTTTTCTCCCTCTTTTTTTGTTAATAATTTAAATAATCACTTGTAACTTCAAGATTTGCGTGTAACAAGAAAATTGTGGAAATTAATTTAAGCTATAAATAGCTTGAGGATGATTATTTGGTGGCATTTTAAATTTTGCTCATTTCATTCACTTTGTTTCGTTCACTTTAGTGCATCTATTTGATAAATTGGTAATTTTTTTTCCTTTCATTCCATTTGCAAATTTCACACTTTAAATTTAACATTTCTTGTTCCTTTCATTGACCAACCAGACATTACCGCGTCAAATACATGCAAAATTAAACTTTTTCACAAGGATTATTTCATTTATGAAAATTTGTTATCATTGCATTCAAATTGTTATATTCATGACTAATTTATTTTAATACATTTTACTCAATAATGAAAGAAAAAGTTAAATATAATTAGACAGTATGTATACTTCTTCATCAGATGAAAAAGTTTGCGGAAAAAATGGATTACATAAGATTTGATAAATAGTATTTTTCCAAACATTTGCAGAATTTACTACCATAATGCACTGGAAGCTAATTATTGTACTTGTATCTGCATTTGGATTAATTAAGGAGTTCCGCCCATCAACACCGTTTCTTACACCTTATCTTATCAGTTCACCCAAGAATTTCACTAATGTTCAACTTTACAGTGAAATTTATCCATTTTGGACCTATTCTTATTTAGTTGCTTTGGTAAGTAATTATTTGTTCCACTCAAAATAATAAAAAATATATTGTATTATTGATATAAATAAAGAAATTGTTTCTTTTTTTTTTTAGATTCCATCATTTTTTTTAACTGATATACTACGATACAAGCCAATTGTTATAACGGAAGCAGTTGCATTATGTATCACATGGATTCTTCTAATATGGGGTAAAACGATATGGCAAATGCAAATTATGCAAATTGCTTTCGGTAAATGCTATTAGTTATTGTTTGGAATGAGGTTTTTACATGACCATTTTAATAGAATAAAGACTAAGATAAAGATTTAAGAAATTTATCCAAATTATCACAAATATTTCCGAAATTGCAAGAATTACAACCATTTTATAGCATTTGTTGTAAATGCTATTGAAATGGTGACAAGATGAGTATTGTCACTATAGCTACAAGGATTTATTTAAAAGGACGCTTTTCAAATTTAACTATAGTTTTGCGAACATTAAACTTTAATTATTCTATCATCGTTACCGGTAAATATTGAAATCGTCTAACTATCCTATGCGGTATGCATCTTTCACTGGTGGCGCAATTGTTCCATAGCATTAGCTTTACCAATTCAACCCACAAAATATTAATCATACATGATCGTTGACTTGATAAAACACAGAAATGATCGCTTTGTGAACTATATCAATTTTGTCTTAAATTGCAATTTTTTTTCTTCTGAATAATAATAATATTAAAAAAAGAATCAAACAGTCTATGATTGTTTATATTTTAAAAAGTTAATGAAAACAGAATTCGATGTTTGAAAGAGGTCACACATTTGAACTTTAATAATCATAGAAGTATTGGACATTTATAATATAACTTTATGTTGAAGTAGAAGTTAAATACTACCAAAATTTAAACACTTCATAACTTTGTGTTAGAAGAATAAGGTTAAATATTGATTTTTCAAATCATTCTTATAGCTTTATCATTTTATAGATAATTCGAGAAATAATGAAACCTGTTGTATTTTGTTGTATAGCACAACTAAAGTCATTCAGTTAAAGATAAAATCTGATAAATTTTAAAACTTATTTGATTTAATTTAATTTAGAATTTAGCAATTTGGAGGTAGTTTAGGAATCAAAAATTTCAAATCGAAATAAATTAAATGAAAAGCGATGAAATTTTGTGATAAAATGGATCAATTTATTACAGGCATAGCATCAGCGTGTGAACTTGGCTACGAATCATATATGTTTCTTATCGTTGATAAGAAATATTATAAGTTGGTTTCATCGTACACACGTGCTGCTACACTAATTGGCCGATTTCTTGCCTATGCTTTGGCTCAATTTCTTGTTTCATTCAATTATGGGTCTTATTTACTTTTAAATCAGGTAATATTGAAAATTTTTCGATTTTCGAAATGTTTGTAGCTTAAAATTCGATCTGCTTGATAATAGTATTACGAGTATATTGATCATAAATAACCATTGATAACATTGGTAAGTTAAGGTTGTTTTAATTTTGAACAGATAACTTAGAATAAACATAAAAAGTTTTAATGGTGCCAAATATGTTGGTAATGACTCTAATTTTTTTTCAAGTTTCGATCACCAATTGTTTTAATTAATTACAACAGATTTCATTTGGTTCAGTATGTGTAATTATACCAGTCGCCATCGCTTTCCCATCGATAACATCAGAAGTTATTAATAGTAAAGCTCAAATCAAACAAACGGATGATACGCGACAAAAGGAAACTTCTGAAATTTTCTCTGTTAAAACAAAAAATGTTAAGGATTCTGGTGGTGTAAGAATTGGAAATATCAAAGAAAGGTTTCGCTTTCTTCCTTTCAGATTACGAATGCCATGTGCAGGATTTTTTTTGTTGAAGCTGCAGTCTGCTACTGAAAATAATCATAAAATATTTACCGTGAAATTTTTTCTGTGTTTAAAAATAGAAATGGAAAAGCCAGGAGGTAAACAAAGATTACAATAGTTTGCTATTAATTAATAGAAAATAGTAAGAAATAATGGAGTCAAAAGATCAAATAATTAGTTATTAATTATTAGAAATAAGTCAAGCAAATCTGTCGAATTCGACAAGTAATGTAATGAGTTCGGTGGCAACTGTAGATTTTTGAAATGGTTAAAAAAGCTAAAAATAAACATTTTCATATAACATGAATACTTTAGTGTGAAGCCGAAAAGTGATGAATATAGGATAGCAACATATTTTCGCTTCATTTTGCATCAACTCAAAATATTTAAACGGAACAAAAATGTTTTGAAATGGAGTATATGGTGGGCATTGACTAGTTGTGGATTTTATCAGGTTAATAAAAATCAATTCTTTTTTTTCTTTTGAGAATAATTTTGATATATACTTTGTTAAATTAAAACTAAGTCGAAGATTAAGAATAAATATATTTTAAAATAAAAAAGCATATATTTTTTATGATTAAACATATGTCATACTCAATGATGGAATAAGAAAATTGCTCTAATGATGGAAATTCATTAATAATATCCATTTTGCAAAGCGTTCCGTCATTTATTTTTACTAATTAAACTATTACTTGAAAGAAGAAAAGAAAATTATCCATTTTGATCTCCAAAAATTGCAGTTTTGAAATATCAAAGGCTAAAAAATAGAAACACAATTACAATTTTTGATTAAATTTATCTTAGAAGTTTCAGATTACAAATTATGTGCAATCACTATGGGCTACAATGCAAAATATTTCGGATAACTTTAATGGAATTACCGAATGCATCAACACTCTTACTGGTACATTAAATTACCGGGATGTGGGAAGGGAATGAGAGAAATAATTTGACATAATATTTCATTTTTGGTAAAATCAATTGAAATTATCCATTGCGAACTGAATTACTTAGTTAAAACTAATTGCGATATAAGATAAAAGGAACCTTAAGTGATTAAAATAATCTGCAAGTAGTAAAATAATTTCAGGTGCAATAATATCATTCTCATTGCAATATATTAAGAAAGATTGGACAGTAAACGATGAACTGATACTTTCAATGACATCAGCTATAATTGCTGTATTATTAATTATTATGTCACAAAGCAAATCAATTATTATTTCATATGTCCTTTATGTTGCTATTACTGCCATTTATACTCTTCTAATGACTGCTGCATGGTAAGATATACAAACATAATGTTGAAATAATTTTTTGAAATTTTGAAATATTAAAATCTTAATTTGGCACACAAATGATTAGAAACATATATTAGCAAAATGATTATTGCATGCATATTAATAATATTTTACAATGTGTCTTCTTCAATTTATCAATAGCTAGGCTTATTTTTTAAGCTACTATTACGATTATTATTTTTTGGGTAAAATTTAGAAATTAGTTTGCTCAAATTTCAATTAAAAATTTGAAAGTTAGTAAAATGCCGTGTGCATGATAAATGTATTGCTGTTGCATGTTTGCCATTTATTGACAAATGCCATCTACAATCAACCAACCATTGTTGATTGCAATTTCTGATCAATTAGTGATAATTTGACAAGAAATTGATAATAACTAAAACTGTTGTTCTACAGTTGTTGTTAGTTATAAATTTTATTTGCCTCAATATAGATAATATAGGTTTCAGTTGATATATTTAATTGTTTAAAAATCAATTGTTATCACATTTAATTGACACATTTAATTAATTAAAAATCAACCAATATCATATAACATAATTATACAAGTCATAGTTATTATGGGGATTTCAAACCATTGATTATTTTAAATATTTTATTTTTTAGTGCAACGATTGCATCAGAGCTTAACTCAGCAAGTTATGGTTTTGTGTTTGGATTGAATACATTTGTGGCACTTTTGCTGGAGACAATAATTACATTTGCATTTGCTGATAAACATGGATTTTCATTACCTATTCGAGAACAGGTCAGCTTATTTTTTCCTTTTATTTTATCTTTTCCTTTATAATTATGGAAAATTTTTATGTTACTACTAATATTATTTAAATATTTCAAGCTAAACTGTCTAAATTATTTGATTTTGGTTTAACATAAATTGAATTAATTTAAAATATGTTATAGGATAAATCAATTAGCAGTAGTTAATATAGCTGAGATGAATGTTTCATTATCAATTTAACATGATGAAATATTTAGCAAAATTAACAGTTGGATTTGGGCTAAAATTTAATAAATATGAAGTTATTTGAATAACTGAGTGTTACAGTTACCGGAACAGGAAATGCATTGGCACTGAGTAGTCAGAATAAGAACAGCTCCTCTTTTTTTGGTGCTGATAAATATTACCTGAAAATTAAACGATAAGTATAGTTTATCATATGCTAGTTTCTATTAGAAGATTTACAAGTAATTAATGAATTTCGTCGTTTAATTATCATTGTTATATACCTTTAAGCTAATAAATTTTATATAATTGACTGATCAATTAATTACTATCATGATTCAACTTTTAAAGCTATTAAAATTTATTTAATTGGTTGAATTTGTTGCTTATCATATATAATATAATTATTTAACAATCTTTCCATTTCTAATGTTGCATCTTTTATTTTATTTCTTCAATTACTTCAATCGCTTATCAAATCATTTTCTATTCGATCATTGATAAGCAATAGAAACTGTGTTACAATGAATATGAATCATTTATTATTTTTAGTTCCTCGTATATAGTGGTTATTTTGGTATTATTGCTTTAATATTTGCGATCATAATTAGTTGGAAATATGGTGTACGACGATGGCGTGGTCAACTTGATAATACTGTATGCAAAAATATATCATCATATGATAACAATACTCTATCATTAAACAGTATCATAATGTGATTATGGAACCATTTTATTATTTTCAATATTTGGTGTTACTTTTATCCGATATTTTATTGCATAAACATATTTATTGTTGTTGCTTTTCTTTCTTGTTATTGTCATTTTTTTAATAAATTAAATTTTTAATTGAACACAATACTGTTATAATGCGTTAAAATGCTATATAGTATTATTATTATTACTATTATTATAAAAATAATGTAATGATAATGGATTATCATTACGTTATTTCAGTATTATATAATATATTACAAGTTTAAGTAAGAAGCAACAACTCAGTTAGGTTATAATCCTAATTATTTAAATTTATTAAACCCAAAATTTAATGGAGTGTTTCTTTTTAAAATAATATAAATTTAGTTTTTTTTTTTTTTTTTTTTTACATATGCATAATTATTATAAATCACATATACGTGCATGTTTTTTTAATCTAAAATACGAAATGTTAACATAACAAATTTGCAGAACTAAATTTTGCAAATTTTTTCTGTTCGAAATACATTAAGTTCTCGACAGTAAGGCACAATTGCACATTAAAGTTTCAGATTATACTTTGCATTTCACAAACTGCAAAGGCTTTCACTATTTGAAAATAAATGTTCAGCAGATAAGTTGGTAACATTGAAAGATAAAATGATGTATAATTGATGATTCCGTAATTTCAAATTATTAAACAATAATGATTTACGAAAAATATAACTTAATACCAGAACTAATGGGTATATTGCGTTAAATTTTTATTAAATGTACCTGTTTTAAAAAAATCGAATTATTGGAAGCAAAAAATAAATAAATAAATCGTCATTAGTTTAAAAGTACAACTGATCCAAATTAGTTAATTTAAAATTCGTTTAAGCTTATCTGTAATTTAATACACATTATTTTTTTATTTTTGTTTCGTGTTTATAAAAAATTAGCAAATATGGAGCTCTTCATTCTTTTTAGATCAGTATTAGAAAGAATTAAATTTTCGAAATAATATTGACACAGAAATGAAGAAGTGTTCAATCATATCGAAAAAAAGAAAAACAAAAAAAAAAAAAAAACAAACTGAAAAAAGTAAAAAGAAAAAGGAACAATTTTTTAAATGTTGTCAATTACTTTTGCTCATAAAGAGATATTATTATAATCATTGTGCTGTATCAAATGCATACAATTTGCTTTTTTTTTTCCTTTTTTCTATTAACTTAAAAAAAAATAAAATCTAATAATAACAATTGCATAAATGACAGATAATATCTAATAAATAGCTTCTAATATGTTATTATGCTTACAATGACAAATGAATATAATATGTTACTGGAAAATTTGCATAATTTCAACTTTAAATATGAAATTTTTCTTGGTATTGAAATTAAATGATATGTTAATGAAGATGAATTGATTATTTTGATCAGTAGTGTAGTTTAATATTTGGTTTGGTTTGATTTAGTTCACCTGCATTGATTTTCGTATCATTCATCTAAATGTTACTACATTTAAGAGCATCATGCAGTACACACACACCTACACCCACAAAGACACACACACACACACACAACATACAGAAACAGATAGGTTAAAAATTTAAATAATAAGAAAATTCATAAAATTTTCTGCCATTTAAGTTTCTTTTACATTTTTCAACAATTTAAAAGACCATTGCAAATATTGTACATTTATTGCAATTTTGTTTTCTGATGATACAAAGATCTATGGACAAATGATGATAATTTATTTTAGAAGGAACATCTAATTACTTCTGAAATGAAAGTGTAATTTTAATGCTGACAAATTATGATTTATTGTCATATGTATAAGTTAAGTAGGACTTTTCAATATTTGCATGTTGCTATTTAATCACTGAATAAATTTTTCCATCTTTTTATTGTTTGATAGAAAATGGCATATTGTGTGCTAAAGATGTCAGTTTCAAATTTTGCTGGAAAAACTGTCTGTCAGCATTAACTAATATGCTTCTGTAACGACAACTATAATTTCACTTCACTAATAAATTTGTTTCAATCATACAGAAATTTTCCAATTTATTTCATCAAATAACATCATCGTTAATATTAGCATAATTTTGTGCATATCCGTATTTTATAATCAGTACTTAATCAATTCATCATCTCAAAAATTCTTTTATTTACATATGTTTACAAACAAAAAAAAGAAAAAAAACGAAAAAACATTAACAAATTAAATACTTGAAAAATGGGAAAAAAATATTGCATCATAAAATGAACCAATTATTTGAACTATAAAAGGAAAGATAGTAATATTATTATTTAATAGAAGAAGTAAGAGAAAAAAAAGAAAATAATTTATTAAATTTTTATTTTAGACATCAATTCACTACAGAAAGTGTAAAAATGTGATAGGCAGGAAGAGAATGATGGGACGAACGATCGGTTTACAAAACATTTATGCGCCTTTTCATTACACAAAAATAACCCACCAATTATACTTTCTTTTCTCATCGTTCCTTTCTCGATCCTTGATCCTTCCTACCTATCTATCTATATAGATATTATGTGTGTATTGTTGAAAGGAATAAAGAATTGAAAATGAAATTTAACGATTGAATTTCAACCAATTAAAAAATTAAGGTGGAAAAAATGTTTAATTGCAGATAATATATGATCAGTGGAAATGTATTGGAAGCATGTAGCGTATTTCATATGTTTATTCGGATTGATCAAGAAATTCCGCCCAGCAACCCCTTTTTTGACACCATTTCTCGTTTCATCGTATAAAAATTTCACCGATGTTCAATTGTATAGTCAAATATACCCATTATGGACTTATTCATATTTGGTCGCTTCGGTAAATTATCGAAATTTGGATTAAAAACCAAATCTAGATGATATTTAATTTAAAAATGAACTTCACTATTGTATTACTTTTTTTAATGATAAACAAAAAGTAATTTGCTAAAAACTAATTTGTAATGGTAACATTTTCTCTTTTTCATGAGTATATGAAAAAAAAATGGAGAGATAATTGGCTATATTTTATAAATTAGATAAACAGCAATAATACTACAAAGATTTTTATGCAAATAATTTTAAATGTAATTTTTCTCATTCTTTCTTACTTAATTACTGATACCTTTTAAGATCAAATATGATAAATATTGCAATTAAACTGTTCATTTTTCTTATCTTTCTTTTTTTTTTTTCATCATCGATTATTAAAAGTGAGTTAAAATGATGGTGAAAAGAAAAAATAGGCTAAATTTTAATTATTCTGCAGTTCAGGTTAATTCTTCTTTTCAGATACCTATATTTTTCCTTACTGATATATTGCGACACAAGCCAATTGTAATTCTTGAAGCGATGTCATATTGCGCTTCTCATGCAATTATTCTTTGGGGTAATAAAGTGTGGCAAATGCAATTAATGGAAATTATTTTCGGTTTTTATGTTATACATTTAATAGTTGCTCTAATGCAATTTTACAATATTTTTTTAAGAGATTTTTTAAATAATAGAATTTTAAAATGTCTTTAAGAGATTTTTTAAGTAATAGAATTATAAAGTGTCTGAAAAAATCAATGGAATCGCATTTGAAAGGATAAATTGATAATTAATTGTATTATGAAAATTGATCGATGTTGATTAATAGGGCTATCAACAGCATCCAGTATCGCCTATGTTTCGTATATGTATGCAGTTGTTGATCAGAAGCATTTCAAACGTATTACTTCATATGTTAGGGCAGCTTCTCTTTTTGGGAAATTTTTGGCTTACGGATCCGGTCAGCTGCTTATTTCAACTCATCTTGTATCATATTTGCAACTACATGAGGCAAGTAAATATTTTGGTAAACTTATTTCTTGAAGTAATTCCCCAGTAAATAACACAATTGTTTTAACTGAAAAAAGTCGGTTAAATAAACAAATTAACTAAAAAGTCGATTTAATAAATAAATCCATCAAAAAAAGGCAATTGATCAGCATTTGATTATTTTCTTTCAATTAAACAGTGCATAGTAAACTAAAGTTTTTATACCAAAAAAATGAGTAAATTAAAGTGCATCGATAAATTCTTAAAAACTACTCAATCAGTTAGATTTACTCAATATTTGGTTTAGAAAGTATATCATTTATAATTTAAACATTATCTAAATAATAGGAAATAAGTACATAATGGCTTGATTATCTTGCAAGCAACGACGTATTATATATTTGATTTTCGGTTGATGAGTAAATAAGACCAGTTATGCTTTATTAGATAATTCTAATTTACAATATACTAAATTTTTTTTGCTTTCGGGAGAATCATACGTTTTTTTTAAAGAAAAGATAATTTTTTCTTCTTTTACCGACATATTTTTTTCATTTGTTAAAAGCATTTTTGGTTTGTTAGATTTCATTTGGTTCCGGTTGTATAACCTTATTAATGGCTTGCTTACTTCCATCAATATCACCAAAGATGATCAAGAATAAAAATTTAAGAGAAGTGGAAAGTTGCGATCGAACAGTCGAAATATGTGACGATGAAAGGTTAACAATTTAAAATAACTATCGTTTCTTGTGTCATTTTCTAAAATTTTTTAAAAATTATGCTAAAATTTTTAGACTTTTATCTTTCCATCAACACAGTCAATTTAACCATCTTATTTCATGATAGCTAATTATTCAACCATGCATAAGTCGTCGATCATACTATTTATCAGTAAATTTAAATATAGCACAGGGTATCACTAAGTGCAATGCCTCCAACAGTTGATCCTGGAATGATGACTTTTCTGCAAGATGCTTGGAAACATTTGATGATTTTCAAGAGCAAAACAGTTGTATTCAAATGGTGCATTTGGTGGGCATTGGCCAGTTGTGGAACATTTCAAGTAGGACAGTTTTTTTGTTAATGTCAGCGCGTATTTAGGCCTTTGGCACGTAAATTTCCGTCAAAGCTAACCTCTAGCTTCGAAATTTTCAGGAACTAAACGGCCTATTTAAGCATTCCAAAGAGTTAAGGATTTAAATTTATATTCAGAACTATGTAATTCGAAATTTTATTTGGCAAGGATTATTTTATTAGAAGAATCATTTTTTTTTTTTAATTTTCATTATAGGTTCAAAATTATGTACAAAATTTATGGGCTTTATTACAACAAGATGATGAAGCTTACAATGGTATCACGGAGTGTACAGCTACTTTGATCGGTATGCACATATAACGATCGTTCTATCATTTATTCCAATCTCATACAATCATCGTTCATTTCTTATGCTTTCAAGGGTTTAATAAATAAAAATATAATATATGCAAGATAAGAGAGACAAAAATTTTAGATAAAATTTAAGATAAACTGTTTACTTTTAACAATCAAAAATTAGAATACAACAGCAAAATATAGAATATATCATTCTAATAGTATCAATACTGTTGCAAAATTAACTAACATTTACTTCTCATTCATTTCATTTGGTGAAAAACGTAAAGGATTGTAAGCATATAAAAGAATCACAGAAGTGTACGTCTTAAATTACGAGAAAAGTAATAAGTATCGCTTCGTTCGAATATTGAAAGATATATTACATCTTATGAGTATCGACACCAGGACCACCAATTCAAATTTTAGTGTAAGATCAAAATGTAGATATTTCGAGGGAAGTTTATCTAGCAGAATGAAATAATTAATGCATTGTTGAAAAGACATTAAACAGGAGCAATCGTTTGTTTCTTCGTACAATATTTGAAAATTGATTGGGTGAAATGTGGCGAATTGGTATTATGGATCAATTCGATGATTAGTGCCATATTACTGATTGTGATGTCTCAAACAACCAGTGTTTTCATCGCTTATATTCTTTACATCGCTTTTGCTATCAGTTATCAATTACTTATGACTGCAGCAAGGTAAGGTAAATATACTTCATTGACATTAGAACAATTTGATCAAATGGCTTCGTCGACCTTTATTTTCTTATCTAATAATTACTATTTATCACTTGATGGTAAATGATAAAGCAGAAACACTTTATTATAGTTCAAAGCAGTTTCAGTGCATTAAGCACATATTTCCCACTTATATAACATTTTCAAGTTATCATTTGCATTACTCCGTAATAATTTCAAATGCTTTCATAAAAATTTGTAAAAAAGAAATTTTTTAAAGGTCATTTTTCTTTCAAATTTTATGCTTGAAACATAAAGTTTAAATTAAATTAGGAGTAAATTGCTTAATTTTGACGATAAAAATTTGTATAATGAAGTAAGTAGGGAAGATTTTATTCCAGTACCAATATTGCTACAGAATTGACAGCAGAAAGTTATGGTTTAGTGTTTGGTTCCAGCACTTTTGTTGCACTACTTCTACAAACAATACTAACCTTAATTGTTGTTGACAAGCATGGCTTGGCACTTGATATACGTACACAGGTTAACCTTTAATTTTATAGCATAAAATTACCTGAGAATTTTCAATTAGGCATCTTATTTCACTCACTTTTATTTTACTTCATTTTTTTAACCTAATTTTTACTTCATTTAAAAATTTATAAAAATTTTTCGGGTGAAAAAAGTTTTGTCTTTGTTACGTGAAAAATAAAATTACTTGATAAAAGTATATTGTGAAATTTTAGAAATTGCAACATTTTTTAAGTTATTGGAAAAAGCTATTAGCCTTTACTCAAAACTGTTAAAGATTTTATGGCAAACATTCAGAATATTTTTGTATTGGAAGTTTTCGTTTCAATTTTATTGCGAAATTTTCAATCTAATCATAGTATTAAGAAGCATTTTTAGCCATCTTTTCATTGCAATAATTGAACTATTCCATAAACACAAAATGAGAGAAAGCACAATCATCTGTTTCCTGAATATTTCCAAAATTCTAATAACTTATTCTTGAAATTTTCAACTAAAAAAATGTTTCAGTTCTTTATTTATGGTTGCTATTTCGGTGCAGTATCAGCAATTTTCATTCTTATGTTGATACAGAAAATAATCGGCAAAATTTTCGTTACTGAATTCACTCCTACGGATCAGTGTCCTGAAAAAGATACTCTGACATAACCAGTTATACCGTTCTGGTTTTAATGTTTATTAAATGTATTATACTATTTTTTAAATAAAAAAGCTTGCGAAAGAGTGATTTGCTGGCTTGTCGTACTTTTAAATTGTTAAATTTCCAAATTTGAAAGCTCTCATATTACTGATGCGTGATTGATTGAAACATTTTGTTGAAATAAAAAAAAAATCAATAATTCAACAAGCGAATACCATACCATTATCATAGAAATTGTTTGTTAATTCAACGCAGCATTTTCATCTTTTATTTTTCTCGGGTAATGGTATAACAGTATATTCAATACAATCGTGGAGATATATCCATTATGTCATAAATTTTATTTTTTTCCACTTCTAACGCTATAAAACTTTCAATTTTTTTTAATTATCATAAAAAAAAAATTTTTCTTTGGTTTATTTCTAAAGTCTTAGATTTGATACAAAAATACAAAAATGATAACATATGCACTACTATATTCCATACTGTTCAAAAAAATTTTAAGTATCAATTCTTTGAGGCGAAACAACATATGATGATTATATTTCTTCTCGAGAATCCTATAAAAAATAATATTGTTTTTCTCTTTTTTCCACATATTTCGTATCAATTTGTTTTTCAGAAACAAAAGAATTCAGAATTTGGAATTGTCGTTCATATCATCGCATAGATAAAATTAACTAATATCTTTTTTTTCGATCCAATTTTTTGTTTACTTTATTATTTTGTTACTCACTTTACTTTCGTTATTTTTTTGCTCCTTTCACATCTTCGTCACTTACTTCGTTTCTTTCAAATTATTCCGAAGTAATAACTTAAGCAAGTGTGATACTGTTGATAGTTCTTTATATCAGTTAGAAAGAGCAAAAATTTTTAACAATTTAAGTCAAAGTGAATAAAAACGATAGTTAGCAGGATGAAATTCCGATTTCCCAAAAACAGAATTAATTTTCCATCACACGAAAAAATCAAATTTGTTCTTGAAAAATTAACAATTTTATTTTTTTAATATTTCAATACAGCTGATTGATATAATATATGCAATGTACATAAATATATTTAAGATGGAGCGATATTTTGTAAATGTCATCCCATGGAGAAAAAAAATCGACTGCTAATTGTTCAATTCCATGAAAAATTTAAAAACAACTTCTTGCCAGTTTCGTTATCTTCTCATGTAATGCAAATTTTTTGATATTTCTGATAACAATATCAGCAGATGCATATTGAAAAGAGGCTCAAAATACACATTAAGAAAAGTGGTAGTAATTATATTTCATTTTTTAATTAACTTTTTTCCCGTTTTCCATGAAATCAGGAATAATACAAGAATTTTGAAATTTATTATTAATTAATGGGTTAAAGAATTAAATTTAACCAAAAAATGACACCACTTGAATGTATGTTTCTTTATAAAAAGAGACAAATGAAATAATCTTAATGAATAATTAATTGCAAAGTTATCCAATATAACATTATTAAAAGAAGAAAAGAAAGGCAATAAGGCAACATTAATATTTAATTGAAAAGAAATCACATCAGTTCGTTATTTCAAGCTAATCAATAAATGATATGATTTGCAATAAATGATTGATTTATTTCTTTCAACTTTTTTTCAATTATCATTGACGCAATAAGAAAAAAGAACTTCAAACATTCGTGAAAATGCCATTTATATGATATTTACCTGAATGTAAGACCGGTTTTATCTATAATTCTTTCGTTCTCCTTGTACAGTATTATATAAACAATTTTGGTAAATTTAATTTCAGCTATGGTTTTAACATAAAGTGAATCATCACAGTGTTAATTTTTATTTAAAAAATAATAAGAAAGAGAAATTAATGCATTCATTGAATATTTGAAACAACTGCCATTTACTTACTTGCATATTTTACATCGAATTAATTTTGAATTGATACCTTCTTTATATAATAGCAATAAAACTGCAAAAATTTAATATTTATTCTTTTTTCATCAATTTTAAAATTAGGAAAAAAAAAGGATTTCCTTCTCCCATGCAATATCTGATCAAATCTGGTTGAAACGGTGGCTTTGTTAGTTTGACTTTATCGCTGCACGAAATAAAACTTTGTGATGTCAAAAATTTCCCGTGAACATCAATTCCTATTATCACTGATGTATATTGCATTGTGGGAAATGGATCGCTTTTTTTTTTTGAACTTTGTAAAAATCAATTCTATGATTAACTGTTTCGAAATTTTTGCACTTTGTACCTTCTGACATGATATTTTCATCTCTCTTTTCATTTCTTCCTTTTTACCGATGACATTTGTTCAATTCTTTCTTTTTCATTTTTTTTTTTTAGTCATCCAACTCTTCTCACTTCTATTATTACTTCCACTTATTAGATGTCACATCAAGAAGATGCTGTTAGTTTTTTCTTTTATTCTTATTCCTATGGTACTTTTACTTTTAGATTGTTATATTTCGCTATTTACCAGAAATTTGATTAAACTGAATAGATTCAGTTTTTTTTAATTTCTCCTTTTAGTTTAGTATTTCAAATTTCAAATCCAGCCGCAGTAGTTAGTTACGTTTTGCAATAAAAATTAACTCAGAATAATGGAATATATGAAAACGACGCAATTTTCGGAAGGAATGGATCGTCATGATTATTCAATGTTTGTCAACAATTTTATTCTTCTATAGCTAATTTCTAGCCTAATTACATGTAATTCCGGGATTTTCAGTTTCTATCTCCTGTTGCTTGTTACAATGGTCAAATCACAAATACAGCATACGATTATTAACAGTTTCAATGGTAACCTCGTTTGCGTCAACAATGTTTGTTACAATTCGAATGGTGTACTTCTTTCTGGTGGCAAAGGATGCTATGTTATTGTAATTTTTCGTTTCACTCTTTCATTTAATTAAGCAATTTTAATCGATGATCGTCCCGGGTGACAACAACAAAAACTATCGCAACTCAAATTAGCAAACTACAAGCAATAAGGGATCGTTTTCTTTTACTTCATTTTTTTTTTTATTTTTCAAATAATTTTCGCTTTTTCGCTGGAAATGTTTGCAACATTTTATATGCGAATTTTTTGAACAGAAAAGTTGAAATTAAATTAAAGACATTTCATTTGCTTACAATCTCTTAGACAATAAAAAGAAAGAAAAGAAAAACCGATGTTCAGAATGGTAAAATCTATAAAGATGGCGTATATTTACGTGATATGACACCGATGGATTATCGGAAATTGGAAATCTATGATCAAGAAGTAAATCGCTGGAGTATGGATCTTCAAGACAGTATACAACGAGTCGGTTTTCTTTTTTCATTTTAATTTGAATTTGAATCTTCTAGGATCAGAAAGTAAAGCAGGCAATGTGTATGCAAACAAAAAAGTAATTGTAACTGTAATTAATGAATTAGCTTATGCAATAGAGTTATGCAATAATAAAATTTTATTATTATGAATCAAATATCAAAACTTTTCGGAAATGCAATTCTGTCTTCGTTCAACAATACCGTAACTTAATGTGAATAAGTATTTACAATTTCAACCAACTCAGTTCTGATGCAATCTATTTGAACTTTGATTATATGGAATGGAAGAAACAGAAAAAAAGAAAGCCTTCGTATTTTTACCCTTCAACATCATTTTTGCTATTTTTGTAACGACAAATTTACCAATTATTTGAACTTTTGATCTGTATGAGGTTTCATTTGTTTGATTGTTAACTATTAAAAAAGAGAAATCTGATAAAAAATTAAAGTTTTACTGATAATAAAGAGTTATAATGTTTTTAATTAAAGAATAAAAATGATGAAACCCTAAACATGGGTGACACCTTTCAGAAGCAAAAATTTCTGATTAAGAGATTTTTCATGAACATACAATAATTCTTTACTTTTCAACCTGACAAATAGATAAAACTAACTGCAAGCAAATAAAAACTTAGTATGGTAAAAAGAATAGAGTATTTCATTCGTTGAGTGCAAAATAAAACATAACAGTTGGAAGGAACTTATTTCATCCAAACAAAATTTCAGTCATAGAAATTTAATTTTTGAAGTTTTCAGAAACTTAATCTAATAGTTAATGATTACAGAGTTTTCCGTGGGATGTACGAAATCCATCGCACACTCAGTTTCCATGGAATATGATATCTGGAGCATCAAGAGGTAAACGTCATATAAAAGATGAAAATCGTCATAGACAAAAACGATTTATCCCTTTTCCAATGGTACCATATTTTTGTTGAAATACTTTTTATTGTAAACAAAAGGTAAAAATAAACGACAGATGAAAAAAGGAAACAAAGCATGAACAACTTGAATATCATTTGAAGTAATTTTTTGCATAAAGCAATTAATTATTTAGTCATAGCTTTGTTTTAATCTATTTTAGCTTTTTTTTTCTGTTTTGAAAAAGGCTGAGCAAAAAAAAAAAAATGTTAGAAATGCTCCATAAGAACAAAATTTATGAGGGAACATGGAAATAAAATATGTTGCAAATTACTAATTTGAAAAAAGAAAAAAAAAAACATAGTGTGCAAAATAGAAAAATGATACTGACAAATATTATGCATTTCAAAATGAATGGCATTAAAATAATTGATATAAACTTAATTGCTATATGCTGCCAGTGTCATTTAGTGGCATTTAAAACTTTCAGTTAATCAATTCAATACATCCACATACCCATGAATTACCTGTTTCCTCCTTAACAAAATTCAAATGAACGAGTTAAATATAGTATAATACTAACGGGTAGATATTATCTTAATACTCGTTAAATTATTCAAATAACCAAAGATGTAAACAGCCTGGAATATTATTAATTAGAAATTTTACCTAATCTTATAATACAGCGTCACCTTTCTTTTTCTCGCTTACTTCTGAGATTGTGAAGCAAATATACATAAATTAATATATTAAAGAGTATTTTATAGTCATTGATCGGTTTCATCTGTAATATTAACAGTAATAGCAAGTTATACTGAAAGCAAATGAAATAAATTATATATATATAATATTACTAAATTCAAATCTATATAAGTTGTCAAAAGGAAGTGCAATGCCAGTATTCCGATTTTCATCTTGATGAAATATTTTTTATTTGATATTTAACTAATCCATATAAGCTAAAGGCAACAATTATTAAATTAAATTTTATCATATAGGCAAGATAAAGCAATAGACTTCATTAACTATGACATATTCTTTATGAAATTATCCAAATGCACTGTCAAAGATATCTTTCTTCTTGAGTTAACCCGGTTGAAAGACATTACTTATAACATTGACAACTCATTCTTAAATTTCAGCCATATAAAGGTTAAATGTTTAAATGTAATTTAAGACAAATAAACCGTAGCATTTTAAAGTTTACCTATCAAATCGTAGTCAGCTGCGCGACAACAATATTGCAAGTTGCTACAATACATAATCATTAAATAAATATGTGGTGAAATGCTATGCAAGCAACTAATATCCATGCTATAATTATAGAAGACTAAAACATACATACCGAAACATTTTGACCAGTTGTTCTCAGAAAAATGAGTTAATCCGCACAATTTCATTGAACATAATTTAAATAGGTAATGCAGAAACTATCAATAGAAGTCAATTGTAAGTATCATATGATCAATGCAGTATGTGAAACAATTCAAATTTACGCTATATCTTTGTTTAGTGCAATCCATTCACGTCAGAACGTAAACACGTAAAACTAACAACCTATTCTCTCATAAAACCTGCAATTATACTATATGAATTGAAATAGGAAGTAGTTGTTATAATTTATACAATCGCTCACTATGTAGAATTTTTCGCGTCTATTGCAGTAGAAATTCTGACGTAGTTGGCAAATTCTACGTGCTAGCAGTATGAAAGCGAAAAAAATGACGCTACAATATATGAATGAATAAATGAATGTTGTCGTGAAAGTTTTAGATAGGTTATTGTTTCAAGGATAAAAATTGTTTGAGAGATTTATTTTAATAACAGTGAACGTCATAGTATAATTTGGTGGAGTTGTAGTAAGTTAGAAGTGATTTGTTATGGTACTGACCTCTTGTCCCAATGACTCTTCTTAGGAGAGACCCTTTGTCCGACGCACTTCTTCTTGGAAAAAATCAAATTAAAAGGATATCCCAACCTATATGTACATATGTGAACTGGGAGTGGCCTACATCTATTACGATCCTATTGGATACAGAGAGGAGACACGTCACGTTGATTTTTAATGACAATAAATTTCCATAGTGTGAATGCTACAATCGTAAACAAAGGTGAGAATACCCTTAACCTTATGTCATTTCCTTAAAAACAATTTATAAGATGAATTAGTCCAATGAGAAGTAAAATACAGATCATCACAAATATTTTGATACGAATTATTTTAATTTTTCGCAACATTCACTTTAATTTCGCAACAACTGTTGACAAATGTATGCAACCATGCAATAATTCCATTTCTCGGGTATGCTTCAATAATAAGCTGTAAATGCGATTTTGATAACTGCGCACAATTTCACATTATCATATGCTTTTCCTAGCTGTACAAATGAAGAAGAAATAGTACAGAAGAGTTTAAGCTTTGATTTCAACTTGATCAACAATATCATCTAATGAACAGAAAAAGAGACAAAACTGATAAAAGAATTAACGGACAAATCTGGAAACTGTAAAAAAATTTTGACTATTTCTACGAACTTTCGAAAAGAATTCCCTATCATTGTATAGAATAGAAGTGATACATCAATTGGTAATTATGTTTAACCATAAAAATAGATAGGCACAGTTAAAAATTTACCAGTCAATAAATTTCACAAAAATGTGGTACTTTCTCTTAAAAATTTTTAGTTTGCAGTGAAAATCATTTGAAATACTTATTTCAACTTTTATTTTTTAGTTAAATGTGTAGAAAAAATTATATTAATTTTAATAAATAAAATAAGCAACATATCGTAAGGAATATAATTCTCAAAGATAAATCCCATACATAAAAAAAATCCTCACAAATAAAATCCGTAAAAATTTCACGTACTGTTTCAAACTAAAAATATGATAAAAATAAGTTGTAGTACAAAAAATATTGTATAAAATTACACTCAAATTAGTTTCAGTACTACCATCACAAATATTTCATTTAGCTGATTTTTGCTGATTAAATTTCATTATTCACACATGTTATCTAAAAATTATCATAATTAGAGCATTTTTAATGAAAAGTAATACAAGTGATCGGTCCAGTGAACGTATATGTGTTATCATCAAATGCATTAATCTTTCGTGAGAAAAAAAAGTGAAAAAACGCTCTAATTAAACGCTCATGTAAGCGTTAAGCTAACCTGTGCAAATCATGTACTTTTCCTTTCAGTATTTTAATTATGATTAAGAAGAACCACTCAATATACAAATTATTGTGAATCAATTTTCAATTTTCGGCTTTCATTTCACAATGAAGTAAACGAAGGGAAGTGGTAATCTATAACAGATCATTTCTGAAATCATCCCTTTTTCAATTTCATCCTGTAATTTCTCATTTGACTATTATTATTAAGTTTCCTTCCATTTCTAACACCTGGAAGACTAAGGAAGTATTACTCGTACTTTCTTCACAATTTTCATTGCAAAAACAAATATTGAAGGAAAAAAACTGAAGAGATTTCTTTTGTTGTCCACATATCTGAAAAGTTCAATTTAAGTAAATGAACTTCTGTTGATTCAAATGTTCGAGCAGGCATGGATAAAAATTCTTATCTCTTATCAGCTGGAAATTACGTGGTAGAAATAATAGGCATCGTTATTGCATAAGGAAAAAGAAATCATTGTTTATTATCGTTGTTATCACATCAAATTATTCCAAAATTAGTCCTTTCGATTATAATTTTGTGCAGAGAAGAATTAGAAGTGGTAATTAAAATGAATTCAATCAACTGACTATATTGTTGTTCATGGTTTTGGTAGAATTTCAAATGTATTAGTTTCTGATTCCACAATCATCTTTTTTTTTTTCGTAGATCCTTCAATTTTAATTTACCTTGTAAAATTTAAGTCTTTGATAGATAGATAAAAAGCAAGCAAAAGTTTTTCACCCAACAAAAAAATAATTTGTTATTTTTTTTGTTAGTTAAATGAAAATTAATTAATCAAGATTTATTGTTAATAATATTCTCTGTCATCGATGAAATGCAAAATTATGGAAAAGGCATGCATAAGTTATGAATTTTAAATTATATAAAGTAAACAAAGAAGCAATTTATTCTTCGGAGAATAATATGCATAATTGTGGAATTATTATTTGGTTAGTCTATGTGATAAGCACAAAATCGTTTTTGAAATGGCTTAAAATCACATTTAAAACAGCAAACAATAATTAATTGGTTGCAAAATGCAAAGTTATGCTGCATTCATCACATTTTTTCTTCCTTTCTTAATAATTATGCATATTCAAAAGCATACTTATTAAAAAAGGAAATATATTCAATAATGATCTACTAGTGAGCAAAATAACCTATCAGTTCTATCATATGATCGCATTACCGAATTAAACTGACCATATGAGACTATATGGAAGATAACCTTATTGATCGACTTTTTGCTCTATCCTTGGATTGTATGGTTCTGACTAATTGAATCGGTAAAAATAAATGTGTTATTCATAATGATAATAATGATTTATATGTTTTTTTCCTTTTCTTTTTATGTGCATAATTTTTAATTCTAACTTCGATGATCGAATAGAAAATTGCATTTAAACTTCAATCTTATATTTGCCATTTATATGCATAGTTTTTCAGCAAATTCATGGCGTTTGAGAAAGCAGAAGGCCCGAATCTACCAACATTGGTAGATTTAAAAAATCACTTGCGAGAAGAGCCGCTTTACTTCCAAGTGTTGGAAGATTACCTACGAAATGCGGCCAATTTGGTACGTTTAAATTTATTCTCAAATTTACTTACCATATTATTTACTGAACTTCTATTTGTTGTAATGACTGGTATGATTTTTCAGATTGAAAATCTGAGGGCGAAGTTGAACAATTATGAGCGAGAAGCTCATAACGATGGAATAGCCGAGGTTTCAACAGCGGATTTAATACGCTGCGCAAGTCCTCCGCCATCGCGGGAGCAGTTAGAATTTCTGGAGCATCAAAATGATCTGGACCAAGAAGTTGAAAATGAGGACCAGATCGTGCTCCAACAACCAGAGCTGGAGCAACATTTACAGAATGAAGAACCGGTAACGGCACTGGTTGTTGCTCAGAGCAGCCAGGAGGAGGAGATGGCGGAGTGGCGACAGGTGTCACATGGGCCATTTCTCGATGAGGAAGGCTTTAATGTAGCACCAAGAGCGCCTGCGAAAGTCCTAGAACGCAGAGAAGTGGAAAATGTTCGCGAAATAGTACTGTAAGTATTCATTTCTAACAAATGCAAATATAGTTGCTTGATCTTTTGAATCATTTTGCAATACAATTATGTTTTGGGAATGAGTATATAAGATGAAAAATTAAGCTTATAATAATTAGTTGGAAAGCATTGAAACACTGACGTCTTGTTATGAATATGTTTCAGGCGTTCTCGGACGATACGCATTCCAATTGTGGAAGAAGAAGGACGAGAAGCAATACCAGCAATCCCGGAAGCCTTCCATGCACCAGTCATGGAAGATTTACCGGCACAATATCAACGATTGCTGGTAATGCCACAAAGTGACCCATACGTAGTAGTTCGGAACGCAGATGGGTCAATCACAATTGGTAAATTTCATTTTATTTCATTAGTGTATTGAAAAGTTTCATATGAATGATTTGAATGAATTTGGTAATATCTAGTATGATGAATTTAAATATTTTCAGAATGTGGAATGTGCCCGAAAAAATTTGGAACCTTGAAGGGATGGCGAATCCATGCCAGCAAAGTGCATAC
Source organism: Dipetalonema caudispina (assembly GCA_013365325.1). Lineage (NCBI taxonomy): Eukaryota > Metazoa > Nematoda > Chromadorea > Rhabditida > Onchocercidae > Dipetalonema > Dipetalonema caudispina. The sequence goes on along the minus strand of JABVXV010000503.1, from coordinate 990 downwards.
ACAAAATGGTAAATTTATACTATTTGTATGAGTATAGAAGGATTTTTTCTTTTCTTTTTTTGAGGGATTATTTGCTAATATAATATATTTATTTCAGGCTTTTGCCAAAAATGTGGTCACTTCGTTGATATGTCGCATGTTAGCTCTGCTGACGGCATTGCAGCTACAATGGAACTTCATTCTTTGGAATGGTGTCCCAAAGCAACGAAAGCTGTCATCAATGAAAGAGCTACAAAACGAAGAAGACTTGAATTAGTGGGTAGAATCGAAGAGGCTCAGTACTATTACATTCCTGGTTAGTGAAGTTTTTTTTTTCTTCCTTTCCAATGAATTTCTTCAAAGATGCAAATGCGAGGAATTATTGTGTTCATTTTTTTGATCAATTTGTCTTTTTTTTTCCAGGTACATAGCAATGAAGTAAATTCTACCCAAGTAACAATTTTGTATGCAATCATGCGAGAGCCATTTCCGCCCGTCCAACTTTCGCCCCCGCTCAATCATCATTTACGCAGGTGACGTAATCTACTAGCAGAGCAGATTAGTTAATTTTTTTGGATTTTTTTTTTACTAATTCTTTATTAAAATGTTGAGTATTTGTTGTCTTTTTCTAAAAGTTTGATTTCTAATTTTTGAATTTTTCTTATTAGTCGTTAGTTTTTAAATGGTTTTTTAAAATCACAATGAAAATTATTGAATTGAATTTCTAGCCGTTAGGTAATTTCGGGAGAATCGTTACCTTACATAACTTAGTGCTTGAAGTAATAGTGAGGATGTTTAGATTTCTTTATTTCATTGTGATTTTATTTTTAACTATGCAACGTTTTTTTTTTTTTTTTCAATGTTTTGTTTGTTCACTAATTTGTTAAATGTTTTTAAAAAAAAAAAAAAAAAAAAAAAAAAAAAAAAAAAAAAAAAAAAAAAAAAAAAAAAAAAAAAAAAAAAAAAAAAAAAAAAAAAAAAAAAAAAAAAAAAAAAAAAAAAAAAAAAAAA
>JABVXV010000502.1:0-25413 GCA_013365325.1 Dipetalonema caudispina | reverse complement strand
AAAAGACATTTAAACAGATTTTGATGAAGGAGTAACAAACAATCCATGATCAATAAAAATTCTTCACCAATAAATAGATTGTCCCAATTTCTATTCCACAATTATATTTTAATAAAATCGATACCTAACTGCTTTCTGTTCCATCACCACCATTTATAACATCTTTCTGAGCTGAAAATTATTTCATGACTCATTTGGCTACTTATTTTCAGCATTTTCACTTGTTCATTCAAATTATTTGATAATAAATGAAAGTATTAGTTTGTTGTTGTAGAAAAATTTTTTTTAATGGTTTCCAAGCAATAAATAATGAAGAGAGTTGCAGGAATGAACTAAAACTAATATTAGAAGTAAAGGTAAGGGATAAATGATCTGATAGCGAAAGGTAAGATAAGGGGTAAAATCTGCAGTGATTTCTTCAAAACCGATAGAGATTTTCATCAGAAAAGGAACTAATACTTTTCTTCGTTCAATGATGCCATCATGTTGGTAAGAAATAGTAATTTCTGTGGTATTAATAAAAATGAGTAAACTAGTGACTAAGACAGATTACGATCATTTGCTTAAGGAGGTAAATGCTAGCGTAAGAGAATTATCCAGAACAATAAAAGGTTAGGTGTTGGTAGGCATCAGGAACAAATCACTGAGAATTAGGCGAACTTCCGATAAATTCCTTCTAACAGTGCATAGCACACTGAATATTAATTAACAAAAAAATGAAATGGGTTTCGAAAACTCAAACCTTGACCAAGTTCCCTGAGCAACGTGCTCATATTGTTTGTTATATCATCAGCTGCATGAAGCAGATCACCCTGCAACTGAGCAGCAGGTACCGAACTAGCTCTCTGCATTGCGCGATCCCGAAATGCGGTCGAAACACGGCTCCCAATACCGGTTAATGATTCCGGTATAGCACCCATACTTCCACCTTTTGACTGCTACAAAAAAAAAGAGAGGAGGAAATAATTGCACTACCAAAATAAGACTAATTTTGCCAACAGGTTTTAAAAAAGGAATGAGTGGTAGCCATATTAGCAGATTTCAGCCACGCGATGAGAGTTATTAGCATGTCTTGGACTATCACAGGCAAGAATAAGATCACTTTACGATCTCCACCTTTGAGGAGAACCTTCCCTAGTGAAAATGTTGGCTTGATAAATATGTGGATCACGACCTTTTTTAAAGATAAATTCGAAAAGAAAATTTAAAATTGTTACACTCCTACTTGTTGCTTTTTAAGACTCTTTTTATAGAATAGCAAACCAAAGATGTTTCTAATATTTTCGAATTTATCGAATTTTCAAGTTAAAGAAATTTTCTGAAAACTCATTCACACAAGTCTTCAATGATCTCAGTGAAATAAAAACTCCTGATTTAAATAGAACCTATTTTAACCTATAAAAATTCAAGCATAAGCTATATGAAACAAACATCTTACGTTTAATTCTGACATAAGCACTTCTAATTGTTGCATTAGCTGTCTTCGTGTTTGTTGCATAACACGCATTTTTTCCTCAAGTTGAGCTTTCCGTTCACGTAAACCATTCAACTGTTCATCCGTATTTTCTAATTCCTAGAAAAAATAAAACCCTTGTGTTGGGAACCATACGTATGTCTTGAAATAAATGGTGGAATTTAAGAAGAATTACATTTAAACGGCAAGAAATTTACTCTTTCTATATGTTTCTAATCAGTAAAATAAAGAAAAAAATTACGATGCACAAATTTACATCATGCCAATAGCCTACCTTTGTTATCCTCTTGTTTTTGCAATTTTGATTTCATATATAGGGAAAAAAAGAAAGAAAACAGCATTACTTGTTGTTGCTTTAACATTTCCATTTCCCGTATCATTTCACCATTTTCTTCTTCAAGTCGTGCAATTAACATTTTCTCACTAAGATTTTCATCCATACTCGTTGCTCGATCTTTCGGCAATACGAATGGATACTTAAATGTACTCTTTGTTAGAAACCATACATTGATTAATGTAACTAAACACATACTTCAAGCTAAAAAGTTCCAAAAATGCAAAATAAAGGAAGATGAATTTCTGCTTTTTTTTTGTTAGGACTAACGCATTAAATGACACTATTTATGATAGCTTTAGGAGTTTGACTCATTAAGTACATTAGTTACTAAATAAATTATTTTCTGGATAATCACCTGTGTTCGACCAGAAAGTTTAGCCGAATACCGTGCGATCAATTTATGTTCATCATCCATAGTAGACCCGTTAGTTACCGGAAACTGTCCGGGCAAAATTTCACTTGTCCAATCTTTTAGACCTTCTGAAAGTCGTCTTCTGGATGTTGTTGGTGTTATTGGTAAAATATTGGCGAGATCAAGAGGACGTTCTGGGCGTTCTGGGAATATTGGATGTGTGGAACGATTAGACACTGGTACACAACGTAACGATTTGTGTATGGAATGGGCTAACTGTTTGGTCGGTGATTTCTGAAATGACTTCAGTTTTACAATTCACTGATATATTGCTTAAATTAAGAAAGTAAAATATTCGTGCCGAAGAAGCACATCCTAACCTGACCCAATAACCAGCCTTAAAAGTCTCCGTAATTTTTATTGCTAGGTGATCAATTGTTCTTTTGATATTTGTTCGTTGATAAGGAAAGTCAAATTTTTGAATTAATTTAGGTTTAACTTATATCTGATTCTACTACTTTTCAAAGTTAATTCTATTCTGCTTGATGTGATATCTATTTCTCTTGATGCAAATGAAAAATTTACTCTTATTCTACAAAGTTAGAAAAGATGGCATATCCAAATATAAAAAAGAGAATATTTTTAATAATATTATTCATTGTCAAGTGACAATTTACATTAGTGCAATACGGTTAGCTAAATCCAATATACAAAGTCTGAAATATGCTGTATTTCAGAAACAATTCCATTTTTCTGACAACTCACAGGAAACTATTTAGATTCACAAACTATATCAATACGACAATTAGTTAAAGAAAACGGTCTTATTTTTACTATATTTACATTTTAAATATCAATCACTTACATACTGCTTGAAATTTTACTCACACAAATAAAATTAAAATTCACTCACATAACTAGAGTATTCCTTCATTTCATGTTCGTTGGAATGTGCTGAACTTGTCCGTCCACGCCAGAAACATTGCTCACATAACTGATAATTCGTGCAACGTTGACACTTGTAACGAAAACCGGTGAATGATCGAACCTGCAAACAAAAACAATTCAAAATATCAATTTTTTTAAAATCCTACAGGCCATCTCGCACGAACAATTCTTAGTGACATTCGAAAACTTATCTAACTTAATTTAATTACAACCTAAATAATTCAAAAATCATTAGATCGAAAACTACTTCAAATAGATTTACAACAATTCAGCAAAGTGAAAAAGAAGTTGAGAAGTAATTAGACTTTTTTTATATTATCTTTTTTCTATCTTTTCTCTTTCCCTCCTTCATCTTTTCCTTTTGCCCCCACTCTCTCCCTTCTCTAGAACAGAGTTAGACCGCTGGGGTACCATATATATGGTGATGATACAATTACTGACTCCAATTAAAGCTTGGAAAAATTGGTCAAAATTAACCCAACAAAGATGAATGTAATTAGCCAGTTGAAACTCTAACTCTTGGAATTTTTTAAACAATAAGATAACTCTTTGATGTAAACGAAAGATTTTACCTGGCAAGCATCACATACAACTGGATGATAAACATGTTCAACACTTGCCATCCGATGCAGTAATGGTAACCACATCAAACATGGTGGACAAGGATCAGCCAACATTACATCCAGAAATGCATTCAAATTTACCCGCTGATCCTGAAAAAATAAGAATTGTGAGGTATTTTAAATTATGAAGCTTATGCATTGCCAGCATTTTGATCAAATTTTCTACTTTAAGCTACTTATTTGTTTCAGGCTTTTCGTAAAATACATTCTATGGATAATAATTTTCTCTGCAACAAAGCAGAACAAAATTCATGTAAATTAACAAGCAGACCTTTTGGAAGCATTGCCCCAATGCTGTTTCCGTATAACCAAATGTTGGACCTTCAAAGACAGCCGTAGCGAGGGCTAGAACTTGTTGTAAATAACCACTAAATTTATCCCATTCCATTGTACCGCTGCTATCGGATACTTGCGAGAATGCATCTGAAAAATTAATTATTTTGCAAGAGACCGCGAATGCTCAGAAAAAAATTAGACTACAAAGTAACATGAACGAGCCAATGCACATAAGCTAAATTCATTGTTTTAGTCACTTAAGCAAAAATTTAAACTATATTAACTTCCAACATTTTTTTGCAAATCTAAATTATGAAAAACCTGAGGGTGACAATCTGAAATAAGCTCCAAATTTCCCATCTTCTTTCAAATTCGTAACTTCGAACAAAAAGTCATTATCAAAACTCGGCTTTAAAATTTTTAAAACTTTAGTTCAATTTTCAGATTAATCCTTACTACTGTTTTTCGCAAAATACTCATGTATTTATGTTACAAACTGAAGTATTAAAATCCATGAAAGTACCCAATACTCTCTTATTAGTTATTTTTCTATCTTGTTTGTCTGTCCTTTTAGTTTTAGATGTAAAAAATAAAAAAACAAAAAAACTCCGAATGACCTACTCACGACTACGATAACAAAAAAGCAAATAAGAAGCTTTTAAATGTTTGAGAAAATAAAACATAAAACATCTGGATGAACTTTGAAGTGTAATGAACTGTTGACAAATCAAACTATAGCCTTACGTTACTATTATAAAAAAAATTCGAAAGAACAAATTCAACTTACATCGCAATTTGTCCATTAATTTACCGGCACATAATGTAGCAAGAGCTATTTTGATAGCAAAAACCGTTAAACGACCTGTCTGTTGTCTAAAATGCACTTCCTCATATAAAGGGAAAAATGATTGGAAATGTTTTAACTACTAAAGCTCTAACAAATTAATTTTTTTCAGAATCAGTAGTAAAGCATTTTCGTTTTTTCTTCGAACGTGCACCAATGTGATCCTAAACAATTAGCTAAAAAATTAGGGATATAATAGTTCATGAATGATACGTGATATTAAAGATTTTTTTTTAATTCAACTGACATTAAACATTTATTATTACACTGTCATCATCATTAACAAATACAACCTGTCATACGCACCGACGAGGAAGCTAAGCAAAAGTGAGATGGATTTATCAGTATCAATGTGTTGCGCAATGGGTAAACGCTTATTTAAATTATGAAAAATTGTTGCGAGCAATAATTCCAATCGGGAGATCTTCACCTGCAAGTAGTAATTTTTTAGATTATATAAAACTGAAATGAGGAAGAATTGAAGGAAAGGATTACGTGCAAAATATTTATATTAAAATATTTTCAATATTACTATGAACGGTTTTAACTTAGCCTGTCACTGAAATTTGAAAACATTTCATAAATTTAACCAAAAAGCTTCGAGAAGAAATCGTTGCTTAAAAATAAAATCTATTCACATCTGAAACATTCTTAAGTTTTTTTCAACTCTCCTTGCCTGCTAAGAAATACCTTGTAGACTTTTGACTCTTAGGTAACTAAGCAGCAATGAAGTTTCCAAGATAGGATACAATATAGGACATCTGGTGAAAGAATTATCTGCAGACGGTACCTGTTCAGTAGCAATAAATATTTCACTGATTCTAAGTTCTCATCATTAATTGCTCCAAAACTCAAATTCGAATATCTAATGGGCCGCACAAGATAGCATGTATAATAGTACTGGATTTACAGCAATTGTTGCTTTCGATCTCTTTTTTTTTATCCCATGCTACTCAGTTTTTTTTTCCTTTTGCTTGGATGTTACGTGAAAAAATACTTCTTCTGGTAACTTTGGATCAGCAACTAGGCAAAAGTATATTAAACCCACTCAGTCCAAAAAAAATTTGTTAGCTCAGCAAACCACACGTTCAACAACAAGAGCAACATTTCAACGCAGAACAACTGAAAGCAATAACCTGTGCAGTAATTGGAAGTGCATTTAATCCGTTTTCGCGGAACGATTCAATCATATTCCATATATCTACGAGATGTACTGCAAAAAAAAAAGAAAAAAATATTTTAAATAAGGTGAAAAATAAAAAAATGAGAGAAAAATGAAAGAATACAAATCTTTAGACCTTTTAGAGTAAATAATGATATGGCAAGCTAAAAAGCATATTAAACGATACGTTGCTCCATAAAACAAATCATAATGGTATTGAATTTCTCCGATATATCAGATATCAGTATTGCAAGGTTACGGACAAATGAGACGAAAGAGATAGATTACTTATACTCAGATTAACATATGTCGTCATCCTAATTATCTGTTCATTACTGTATCAGTATAGAAAAAGAATATTTCCATATTTTATTCTACAGTTTCTCAGTAAAAATTTCAAATTTAAATTTTGATAATACTAACCGAGTCTATGGTATTTTAAGTTTAGTTAAAAGAAACGCATACATGCTGATTATGTTTAATAAATTATTAATAGGGAAAGAACTCTCGAGTGAAAATTCGATATGACTTTTTCTTTCATCTGTCTGTCTGCCAGGAAGATTCCGATCAAAACATGTATAAAACTAATTAAATAACAGATTTGCGACTAAGTTCTGCTGAAGGATTAAGGTCTAAGGTAATAATAGCAAAACATACCATTAGTTTTTTTTTGTATAAAGCGTAATTTGCATGCACATCTGTACGTTGCAAAACGGATCGAATCGAAATCTTGCAATCCTAGAATTGATCATCACATCAATCGTCAATAAAATAAACACACAATTACTTTAAACAGAGATAATATTTGGTAAGTTTTGATTCCCTAAAAATGTGACAGTATTCTTTCAAATTAGTTAGCATCACCCTAATATTAAATTCTTTCAAATTTTTAATTAAATACGTGGGAATTGTCATAAGATATGTAGGGTAATTAAATGATTTGATATTTTTGTTTGATATGATGAAACATTAAAATTGACATTTTGATTCTATTACAAATAAACACTCGCATCGCTACAATTTTTGAAATGCTAAATAAATGAATCAACTGAGAAAGTTATTATTCATCGTCTCGATTATATTCCTGTTATAGTTTCATGTGTATTCTCTTTAAGTGAATCTATTTATCTTATCACTATTTTCCTTTGAATTTTTTTCAAGTAGACTTCATGTTAAAATCACATATTAACAATTTCACGTATCGTTACCTCAACTTACTTATTAAAAGAAAAAAGCTAATTAAATTGCAAAAAACTAACGCATTTCATCAATTAACATTTGCAATTCGATAACAATTGCATCGTTTGCTGTTGATGCATCCATATTACTGATTGTATTATCCTTTTCTGATGTTCATATTCATTCCACTGTTCATATAATTTCTTTTATCATCCATTACCGTATCAAATTTATTATCCATATACATATATATATATATATATATATATATATGTATATGTATATATGTATATATATATACGTACGTTGTAGAATATTCACGTATACTTTACATCATAGTAATAAATTTTCCATTTTTTAATGCAACCATTTTTCCAAAAAAAATCATTTTTGAACCAAAATCTGAAATGATAGCTAAATAAGAAGTATGTAAAACATTCTGTGAGATACGCTAAGCGAAGGAAGAAAAAGAAAATAAACAAAATTTAATAAACTGTAAAATTATATCCGAAAATTTTTTCATCATTATACTGAGAGAATTGAAAAATTAAGAGAGGTATTACTGAAAATTTTGCATGAGGTAAAAGTAAATTTAAGGAAATGGACAAACAGCAGTCCTACTTTGCTGGATTGAAATCTGGAGAAGACTTTCAATTTACTGTCAATAATACTCTAAATAATTATCTAATGAAATAATAGAAAATGCTCAAACGACGATGATGTCCTGGTCGCTTTCCAAACTCCCAAAAATCATTACATCCCAAAGAAATGTAACAATTTATAAATTAGTGGATGAAAAATTCAGAAATTTTCCGGAGATCAAAAACGCAAACATTAAGAGAATTTTCCCTAACAAATAGAAAAATTAAAATTAAAAAGAACTGAATGAAAAAGCAAGCAAAAAAAAAAAAAAAAAAAAAACGATAAGAATAATTTTTATTTTTAGCCATATCGTGTTTGATCTATTAAATTGATGAGTAAGTTGTCCTTTTCATAACTTTGATTGTATTCATTGGATTTGGTAGAATAAAATCTGCGTGATTCATTTCCGTAGTTTTTAAGCAAAAATTTATCTGTTTACTTTTTTTATAATCCTTAAATGACAACGTAAAAATTCACGTCGATATTATATGTATGTTAAGACTTGTGGAAATTTTCTATAAATAAAAGTTCCTTACGTCAATTTCTTCGTATAAAAGAAGAAAATAGAGAAGTAGAAAAAATTTTCAGTTTCTTTGGAGAAAGAATTGTCTTCTCTAAAAATTGATCAACATAAATCGATAAGTTCAAATCCTTTTTTCCTTTCCTTCAGGCTCAATTTTATTCCAATTTTAAGGTAAATCTTCTTTACTTGTCATTTAATAGATTGAATCACGAAAAAAATCTGGGAACAAAGGGATCACCTTTCTATTAAAAATTAGTAAAATTGAAAATACTTCTAGGATTTTCCTTTCTCAAAGAAGTAATAATCTTCAAAGGTGGAAATTCTGCATCCTATGTTAAATTTTGAGGGATAAATTAAGTTCTAACCATATCAACAAATTTGTGAATACACAAAAATCCACAGCATTTTGAACAGATGAAGAAAGAATGATATCTTTCAGGATGTTATATGAAATAAATAAATCTAGGAGAAAAAATCGAAATGCATTAAGAGCACTTAGATTTCTGTAGGAGAGAGAGAGAGAGAGAGAGAGGGAGGGAGGGAGAAAAAATAAGATTCACACAGAAATATATGATGTTAGGGATTGAAAATATTTGCAAAGACTGACAATGTCTCAGGATGAAAAAATAGTAATTGAGAAGAAAGTAACAAGGAGGAGAGGGAGAGAGAGTAAGATAACAGAGATAACAAATCTTCACAAGTAATTAAGAAATTACCAACTACATCAATGGTCGAATTTATTGTGATCGATGTGGAACTTCCATGACAGGTTCACATTCAATTTGCGAATGTTTCCAAAGTTAGCAGAGATCAATTGTTATTGTTTGAGTAATTGCTTAGCGTATAAGGAAGAAGAAATAGGTAACAGTTTTGAGTCAGACGTAATCATTCTGAGCAATTACTTAAAATATATACAGTTTTCAGTATTATATAGCTTATTGCTTTAGCAGTTTTATTCCAACATATAAGAAATATCAGACTTATTTGGAATTAAGAAATATCAGAATTACTTGGAAACTCAATTCATTATATCACTTTTTGAATAGCGAAAATATATTCGAAATTAGACTGTAATTGAAACTTGGAATACAAAAGTTTACTTCTCACTTCAAGTTAATAAAATGTTTCACGAAATATTAAATGAAAAAAAAAGGAGAAAGAAATAGAAGTAAAGAAGAAAAGGGAAAATACACTTAATATAACAGAGTTATTGTGTCCTTTACTCTTTTTCAGAAAAAAAAAAGTATTTTTTGATTTTTGGATACTCTCATTTCTGCAAAATCACTTTCTGATAAATTGATTTAATCATCAGAATTTAGAAGGAAATAAAAGAAAAAAGTGCATTTTTCATTTCAGGATTTCATCCTTTCCGGAATACAAAACTTCGATTCATTCAAGCATGTCAATTATATTACGAAAAGATTAAAGATTGGGTAGCGATTGCTTGCACACTTCGTGCTAATTAATTTCACAAAAAAAAAAAAGGAAAAAAAAAATAAATTAGGCGAAATGAAGTGATTTGTCTGAAATGGCCTAAGGACTTACAAGGATCTAAGTTCAAAGAATTATTAAACTGAGTCCCCTTTACAAATCATTGAAGTTTTATAAGTTGCTATATCGATCCATTTATATGCTATCATTCATTCATTTCAGGTAGCACTTTACTAAATTGCTTCAATCACACCTGATTCATCATTTCCGGTCATAGATCAAACCTCACAATAATGTTTAGATTAAAAAAAAATTCAAAAATAGAAATGAAATTTAGCACAAGTCTTGGACGATATTAACTTCTAACCAACCAATCTTATCATTGAGTCATTACTTTAAAAACAATGCGCAACGTTTTAATTTATCAATTATCATTTCATAAATCCTTCATATCTTTACCACTATCATCACTTCAGTTATTACTTTAATCTTCTCGAAGACAATATAAATTAAAAGTAAAAAGAAAAATAAAATTTTGAAGAGGCAAAACAAAAAGAGAAAGAAGAAAGAAGTCTGTTTGATTTGTTTCAGAAACAATCATCGCAATTTATCTTTACCTAAACAACTACCCCTTTTCATTCTTTTCATTTCATTACTCAACACTAAAATGATCGAATGTAATAATTCTTTAGTAAAATTACTTCTTTCTCTTAAATATAAACTTTTTTTTTATTCCAATTTAAAAAGCGAAAAAAAAAATATCCACAATTCCTTTATAATAACTAAATATAAAGTTTAATACCTAAATATCTCTATACTTTAATGAATTCAAAACGCACCAAATTTCTCTTCAATTTTGATTTTTTCCTTACCATTCCCAAATTTCTAAAATATTGCAAAAAAAAAAAAAAAAGAAAATCATAAGATTCGTTTAAATATTGAAAATTTTTCGTTATTTTCGAGGAAAATATATGTATATTTTGACGCCCATTTATTTATTTGTTTTTTTCTTTTTCTTTCTTTTCTCACCGCGGAATTCATATTTTGTTGTGTTATGAATTACGAAGTTTATTGGCGTATGAATTGGTTTTCTGTTAAATTATCCAACAAAAAAAGTTCGGTGTAAACTTTTTTTTATTTTTATGAGGAAAGGAGAGAAAAATTGATGGAGAGGAAAGAAAGATTTAAATATTGAAATCTTTAAATGAAAAATTTTATGACAAATAAAAATCAATTTTTCCTTAAAACTTTTGTCAACTATTGATGTAATACACGTTTGACTGAATACGTCTAAGTCCACGTAAATATATAGTGCACGTTCGAGTCGTATTAACTAATATTCAAAATGTTTGCATTAAAAATATTCGAGAAGTTAGATATAGTAAAGAAAGATAGTGATATTATCAATAAAAACACTATTGCCAGATATTTTGCTAATTCTTTTTTTCTAAAGGAAACATTTTAAACTTTTCAATCAGAAAGTATCAAAGTTATTAAACTGTAATACAAAATTTCGCTTTTCATTTACATATCAGTGTTAAGTTGCAGATTCAATATCATCATAAACGATAGCAATAAACTGCATACATGCATGCATGAATACATCATATATAATTGCTATGGCATTAATTTGGTAAATTTTGCAAAATATTGATTTATACTTATAATTACCGTTTCAGTCACATAAAAAAATTGCTTGCATCCCAATTAATTGCAATTTTAATGACAGTTTTAAGTGAGGGAGCATTTGTAGGAGAATATCATTTCACTAACATGTAAATAATAATGCATGCAAAAAAGAGAACGGCGGATATTTTCAATCAATTTAATGAGAAAATGAAGTAGCAAAAAAAAAAAGATTGAAAATAATAAAATGCAAAAGGTAAACATCAAAAGTATATTTAAAATTTTTTTTTTTTTATTTTTGGAAACAAAAAAGTAAGAAAGAAAAAAGAAAAGAAAAGGAAATTTTGATTTTTGACATGATATTAATAATGATTTTTGTAATTACTTAACAGATGTATAAATTCCAAACATCAAAAAAAAGGAACAGCACAAAATTTCTATCCATTTATTAATTTAAATTTCAATTTCTTTAATTTTAACTACGTTTAATTTTATCCAAAAAGAAATGAGATGACCAATATTTTACAAAAAAATAGAGATAGGGAGAAAGGAGAGACAAGATGAGAGAGCGGGGGATTATCGGAACCGGTCATAATTTAATGTTCGGTTAATTATAATATGAATGTAATGTCATCCATGAACAAACGTAAACCGGAAAAGACTGAAGATAATACAAACGGAATAAAAGTGGACGTGAAGTATTAGGATAAATATAAAAAATAGAAATATGCATGTGACGTGATACGTGAAAACGTCATAGACAGGAAAATATACGGTAATTATTTATGGGGAAAAAAGAAAGATAAATGTAAATAATAGCAAAATATCAATACTCAAAAGCAGACAATAAATATGAAATTATAAAATTGAATTTAGGGGAAGAATGGAAGGATGAGGTAAAAAAGTCAATTATATAAATATTCTTGACTATATCAACAGTAATTGATAATTATCATTATAATATCATAAGAATAAGAAAAGAGGTGAACAAAAAACAAACAAACAAACAAAAAGAATCAAATAATAAAGGAATTTAAATCATGTATATATTTTTTAAATTTTAATTTTAATTGAAAAAAAAGTATATTTTGTTTAAAATCTAATAAACATGCTCTGATTTTATCCGACAAATGCTTTGTTATAGAGAAATTTAAATATAAATGTTTGTATGGGCGTCTGTGTATATGTCTGTCTGGATGTAATAGCTATTGGTTGAGTTTAAAACATTGATTTCACATCTGTGGCAATAAAAAAAAAAAAAGGAATTTTGAAGGAAATATTTATGGATTTCAAGATGGGATAAGATAAGATAAGATGAGAGGCGGGGGAGACGGGGCGGGAATGAGAGGAAAAAAAGCGGGACAAAACCGTCTGACTTAGCAATGTTGAATTCTTACTACCATATGGCAGATCAGATTTTCGTTATGAAAAATGCCGAAGAGAAAATGAAAGAAGCACTGCTTAAATTTGTTAAACAATAGTTAAATAAGCCCGATGAATTCTTCTTGGCTAACCGAATAAATGGTTAACTAAGATTGAATTCTCTGAACCGACTGAATGAATGAGACTGGGTGATTAATTAAATGATATAAGCTAAATAGTAACATTAACGAATTAGGGCAATCGATTGATTAATTGACTAATTAACAAGTGATAAATTAATTGATTAACTCAACTGATGAACTGACTGATTATAAAAAGTTCTTCGATTAATAAAAAGCCAATTGCTCTGGAATGATGATAAGATGATGATAATAATAGTTAATTGATTCAATTTATTAAGGAAAAATGATGAAGAGAGAAGGCGTAAAAAAAAAAATTGAAGATGAGAAGTAAAAAAAGGCCCAGAACTAATTAATCATCAGTATTTAAAGTACAGCTTAAAATTACGGCCTATATTTTTTATTTTTTGTTTTTTGTTTCTTAGCTTATTTGTAATGCCAATAATGCGTTTTTCAATTCCTCACATCATAATAGCAATAATAATAATAATTTTAATGGTTTTTAACAAAAAACAAAACTATAACTACTTAATTTTTAAATGGATAAGAATTAAATTTTTATTTTTAAATCTTTCTTTTTTTTGGCTTTAATTTGATTAGTCTAAGCAATAAAGTGCTTTCATGTGATAAGTACACATGAAAGCAAAGATTGGAAACATTGGTGTACCTACCAGTTGTTTTTATTCTTAATCTTTCTCTTATACCATAAGGATCGATCCTTTAATACCTATTTCTTTTCTTTAGAAAAAAATGAATTAATTCCAATACCGATATTGGTGCAATCATAAACAGCTGTCATCGTCTGGAAATGACAGCAAATAATATAAAGTTTATTTCATTTATCCTTTTTTTCAAAGTTCACACAATTTTTTTAGCTACTTTCAATTAGCTTTTTTAAGTTCAAATTGTTTCATATAATTAATAGTTCGATTTTATAAAGGATAAAAAAAGGAAGAACAGAGCAGCTGCGCAATTTTTCAAAAAATTATTATGAAATTAATAAATTGCAAAATTTGAAAAATTGTTTAGAATGCTTGAAAAATTGAGTTTTTTTTTCGTCTTATTTTCCTCTTTTTTTAAAGGATCAATTAATGTTAGGAGTGAAATTTTATCATAATGTTTCCTTCTCGTTGAAATCTGAGACTAAATATATTTTCACAAAAACTGAAAAGGAAATAAATGATATTTAAATCAAAAGATGGAAAAAATGAATTTTGCCTGAAGATTCTTCAAATAAGCCAAGTAAATAAATATATAGCTGACAATTTTGACACATTAAATGATAAACAAACCGAAATGATTGCATTACATGAAACGTATCATACGTGTAATGCATTGTATCTCACGTGTAATAGGTATTGTAGAATATACTTTACATTAAATATGAAAATTATACAAAAGTAGTCCGATCATTAAATGTTTACGTAATACAATACATATTCTTACATATCAATTTTTGTTTAGAATTATTTTGTTGAATGAAAGCATTTTTTGCTGACCTGCAATGATACATACGACTTTCTGCATGACGTGTTTAGGAGACTGAGAAAGACTTTTTCTCTTTTTTAGAAAATTAATCATTTCTTCCCCATTTTTCTTTTAAACGAAATTTTTTTTATTTTGTACTATCTAAAATTTGAAAGCTCAACGGAAATATTTTGCTAAATCAGTTAAAAAAAGCAACAAATGCTACCGTTTTTCCTCTTATTTTCCACCTCTTCCGCCGCTTTTTTTTTCAAAATTTTTCCTCTCTTTCCTAACATGTCTGTGGAAAAGTTGAAGGCATATGTGGAAATTTTAATTAGTATTTTAAATTAAATCAAACATATGAATATGCAAGGTTTTATCTTATAAATTACTAAAATAAATCGAAGAAAACATTAGAACTCAAGAAGTATTAAAAATTAAAGAGAAAAAAGTAAAATCAGTAGTGGCAGTTATTATCAATAATATAACCCATCCTTTTTATGTCATTATTTTCTAATCAAATCTTCATTATCAACGGCAAGTGATAATAGTTATTATTACATAATAATCTCCTTTTTCGATCATATTTTCGTTACCAACAAAAAATTATAATAGCTGTTATCACTAATTGCATATTCATCTTATGCCACCTTTTTCAGATCAAATTTTCATTATCAATGGTCCATAACGCTGGCCATTATCACTAATCATGCATGATCCATCCTTCCTACGCTTTTTCTGATCCAAATTTCACTATCGATGATAAATGATAACGCTGTAATTATCCAACCTTCATATGCTATGTTTTTCCGATCAAATTTCCATCACAAATTAGAATTCTTTTTTTTCCTCCACATATGAATACAATTTGCATAAATGCCTTACACGAATATTTCTTAAATATTTTGGTCGAATGTGAACTTTCCATATAGCTCATTAGCTTAGTCAAACTAACCTCTTTTCTCATCCCTTCCTTCTTTTCTCTCCATCTCTCTCTCCCTCTCTCTCTTTTCTTGTTCTATTCATGTTTCAACAAAAAAGTAAAAAAAGATTGTTATTTATATTAAAGAGTTACATGGTCAAATTCCATATTGATAATGTTTAATTTGTAAAACACACATAAATCAATAATAATAATTAAAAATTTCCATTCCCAATATATATTTTCTTTTCAAATCAATTCCAAACTTCAGAATTATTTTTATTCTTACATATTACAATAGTTATTCCTATTGATTTCAGCAAAGAATGGGAAAATTTTATTAAAAGTTAAATTTAATTAAATACTGATTTGAAGACAATATTATATTCAATTAAATAAAGGAAAAAGGTAAAGTGTTAAATTTTGCAAAATTGCAATAATTGGATGGATTTCAAAAAATTCATTCCCATTAATTTTAATTAGTTAATTTTTATTACTTTCAAAGTGACTTCCATTCTTTTTTCAGACAAAAAAAGTAAACTTTTTTATTTGCAAAAAATTGAACTTATTTCAGAAGTTCCCAATTTCATATATGTAATGACGGCCCTTTTGCTAATTACCCTCTTTTTTTCCATACTTAATTGATGACAAACATTCCGGTTTCCATCTTAAACATCGAACATCTCCGTTTCAGTCTTAAATGATGGACATTCCCATGTCAACTTTTCATTTCTCGGACAAATCGTCTAAAAACATATACCGTAACAAATTGAAATACAAAATTTAAAGCTTAAAGGCACCTTTAAACCGATTTTCAGTTATGCAGGAAGCTAAACATACACACACACGCTGATGACCTATTTTGCTATGTTGACCTTACGGTGAATATTATTATATATCATGAATGTCTCATTAATATCACAATTTCTCGTGTAATAAAACTGGAGAAGTCAGGAAAAGAATAATTATGTCAGAAATTTGTTGAGTATAATTAGATAAGTAAAATTTAAATTCAACAAATTCAATAATAAATTGATCGATGATGGACAGAATTCTATCACATTGTGAATGGTGGAATAGAACATAGAATCATCATACATATAACACATCATCTGAATGAATAATGACCTTCATTGAACTTTTACATACAAATACACTCATACATACCATCCACACAGACATAGACAGACAGACGTACACACATAGTCATATGAGCATGTACGATTTATATAAATATACCGTAAAGGTCAATAACTTATATTACGAAAGTTCCGGTTGACATATGATTAAATCTGATATAAAATGAAATTGTTAAGCATTCAAAAAAAGAACAAATGTGCTCTCAACAATTAATTATTTAACTAATAATTATTTCGTATGATTTTGCGATAACACAGAAATGTCGATAATATGAACGAACAAATAATCATCCATTGCAGATATATAACTAAAAGAAAAGCAGCAAAGTTCTGAAGAATTTCAACAAAACTTTTATTTAATTTTGGTAAGTCTTAATTAAAAGTATTAAAATTTATACAATTATATGATGCAAAAAAGAAAAAAAAAAATCTAATCAATTAAACCAATTATATTCTGTAAATACAAATAAAGAAGGAACAGCATTATCGTACTTAAATGTTCGATTTAATTTGATATCATTTATTAATATTTAATTTACTATACATTTGATAATATTTAATGAGTAAAATAATTTAATATTATTTAATAGTATTGAAGAAGTGAAATAATTAAAAAGAAAAAAAGCTAAAAAGAGGAAAAAAAAAATCGAAAAATTTTCTCGTTAATATTGAAGAAGAAAAGGGAAAAAATTGAGAAGAATCGATAATGTCTGCATTGTGGGAGGATAGATAATCATAGTTTAGCTATTTATTATTATCTTTTCAATCTTGCGATAATGATGGAGGAGGAAAAAGAAGAGAAAGAGAAGGAAAATTGTTGAGGATCATTGGCTCGATGTTGAATTTAATAAAAACATCAACAGGGAAACCTGAAAAGGTCTGAGACATTTGTTGTGTATTGCTGATGTAATTCAAATGATGCCATTTGTTTCAATTCAATTTAAAAATACCATCCTCATTCTCTTTTCTCCCTCCCTTCTTTGCTTTCCCTTCTATCATTGCTTATTTTTTAATTTTTACTAAATTGAAAAAAAGAAAAAAAAAAATCATCGAAAATATTGTCCCATAAAGGATGAAATAAATGAATATATTATTATAGAGAGAGAGAGAAAGAGAAAGAGAAAGAGAGAGAGCAATTAAAAATGTATGGGCATTGATAATGACTATTGATAACAAATGAAAAGAGAAAGAATGAGAGAAAGCAATTAAAAAAAAAAAAAAAAAAACGAAATGTATGAGCACTGATAATTGGTATCGCTAATAGACATTGATAATCAATATTGGCTATTGACAAGATATTATAAAAAATGAAAGCATTCAAATAATATATATTTGATGAAAATAAAATTTTCATTGTTATTGGTCAGTTCCAAGAATTAGCCTACAAAATTTAAAAAACTTTTATAATTAGGAACGAGATGAAACAAAATAAATGATAAAAAAGTTGCATGGTTTAGAACAAAATATGAATAGAAAGAAAGTATTAGAACAAAAAATTAATTTGTGAAATTAAATTTACCGCTTTACCTAAGAATTTATTATTATTCCAGTTAAAATTTTCCAATATTCCTCAATATTTTAATTGCAAGAACTGAAGTATAAATCATTTAACATTATCATGAATGAGATATTTATAATTATCCTAATAAGTTTATGAAATGTATTGTAATGTAACGATTGGTGGTGATGATGATGATGATGAAAATGATGAAAAATTATTAATTAATAATTTGTTGTCATATATTTGATAATCTCACTATCAATTGAATGATGACCTAATATAAATTTTAATCTTTTTACATGTTACCGGAATAAATACATGCTGGATTCGTTTTTGATAACATTCAATATTACTGATGTCAAATGATTCTGTTTGATTGCTTGATTGATTTATTATTACTAACAAGCAATGATTTTTATTGATCATTTTCAATTTAATTACATTAATCGATTGCCTATTTTAATTAATCACACCACTTATTTTTTACCAAATCAATTTTCTATGCATACCCCAATTTCATCTTAATCATTTTTCTAATTTGATTTGGTCAAAAAAAAAAGGAAATTCAATTAACAAACAGTGAAAGCTTTTATAGTATAAATAGTAGCTTCAGTGTCATTTGAATCAATCATTTCAGTTTGTCACTTGAATTAATCGTATCAGTTAAATTAACCATCCATTTCAATCAACCATACCGCATGAATTAATTGTATCAACTAAATTAATCATATCACTTAAATTGATCATACTATTTAAATTAATTAGTGATAATATGCATATTACTTAGCTGTAATGTTATTCACGCCATTGTTTTGGAGGATAAACGTGTTGACATCGACGGATAAATTGATCAGTGTTTTCATTATGTAAATTTATTGCTAAATGTTGACACGTTAAAAGTGATCTTTTTCTAATAAAAATTTTATATGAATGTAAAAGCTACCAACGTGTATACATACATTAATCCATCGGCTTCACCTTTAATTAATATATCAATAATTCGAACAAAGCTTTTTTCATGATTAATGAATTAACGGAGAGAGAGAAACAAAGATAGAGACAGGGACAGGCATAGAGATGGAGAGAGGTAGAGAAATAGCGGGAGGGGAAATAGAAAAGTGAAGAAAGTTTAATAAAGAAGTGATAATTAACTATATTAACATTTCAATTATCAGATTACATTAATTAGTGCATAAATTAACTATCATTATTCCCTCTATTATTTAAACATGTCTGTCTCATTATTTTCCCTTACTTTTATCTATAGTATGTAAATTTTCATGATTTAAAAAAGTATTTATTCAAGAAATCTTAAAGTAAACCATAAAATAATGCTATAGGCAATCTTTAAATTGAAAATTTGATATTTGACTAATTTCAACAAATCGATTGAAACATGTGATTCCTTGGTGGTTACAAATATTTCATCGAAAATTTTAAAAATGAAAAAATTTTTTTGAGTTCTCAGAAAAAAAGATATAACAAAATTATAATGCGAACTAGTTCCAAATATTTTCATTTTATCTACTTCGTATATGCCTTCTTCTTCATCCATCACTTTTTTTTTTCCTGTTTTCCTCATTTTTTTTTTTGTCGTGTTTTATTTGAATCAACGAAGTGTAAACTATTCGAAATGTGAAATCATCGACATTGGGTGTATTTTTGGTTATGGGAAAAAAGTATTGTCAAGAAAAGTTGAATAAACAATTCGCATGGGATTAGAACAATTCTTGCATACATATCACTTTTTTGTTATTAATTTCAAGTTGCATAGTTTGATAGATCTATAAAAGATGAAATAATCTTAAGTGCATTGAAACTATGTGATCCGATTTATTGGCCTCATAGATCGATGGATAATGAGATGATGTTAATACAAACAAATATTCTAATTAAGTACATTATGTCAATTAAAAGAAGATAAATGGTTTTTGCCTTCCCATACTTTGCTACAGCATAATCATACGATAAATAATCAGGATTTTGCCCTTTTTTCGAAAAATTTTAAAAAATTTATGAAAATAGGTGAACTGTAACTATCACCTCGTTTTTTTTAAATTGCTTTATTTAAATGTACGATATAGCAATGGATAATAATTACAAGATATTTTGTATGCATGTAATTAATCACTGAAATATAAATCTATTGTAAGGATCGAATTCTGCTTATAACTCATTTTTATTAAATAAAAAAAAGGAAAAAAAGTACAAAAAATGCTGGATTGTAAGAATTTTATCAATCAATTTGTCAAAATTACTGCGCGAAAAACTACTTGAAGAAACTATGAGTGATTCACACAAATGAGTTAAAATATTGGTTTAAATCAACATTTCATAATATCTTGGAATTTATGTCTGCAAGCAGAAAATAGCACCTAACCTATTATTTATTTTGTAAATATGATGTATCTATCGTCGCTGTGTGTACATATATATATATGTGTGTGTGTGTGTGTGTGTCTATGGTCTGTGTACAATTTCTTGCCCTTTCTCAGCTGATATAATTGAAAATGATTCAAGCTATCAAGAAATGAGAAGGACGAAGAATTCATTGCTTATTCGAAACAAAAAAAAAAAGACCAAATGAATCATCGTGTAAATCAGTTTTTGATCAGAGTAGAAGCGCTGTTTGCATTACCACTTGCAATGTTATAATTAGTATCAGCTGCATGCATCAAAATTTTTTTTCTGTAAAATTTTTTCCATTTCGAAAAAATAAATCGTTTGCACAGATACAAAAAGACGCCACCATGCAGTCACATCTTCTCATTATCAAAGCAAAGCTAATCTATATTACAGTACGTCTATAGATATGGTAATTTGTTAATCACAGCTAAATGGTATTACAGTTCATTCAGCTACAGTACTTCACCAAAGTTGCTATGTTATCGTAGAATACAGTGATTGGGAATATAATAAATGCAGCTGTTGATTGATTTTGTGCTAGACACTTTGCTAGGACTGGTCGATGAACCGATCGATGTGTCTACCAGATTTAGCACTTTTCCTTTACATCATAGAAAGGCAATTTAAGCACTTGCTAAGGCATTGCTTCAAGGAACTTTTAGTGAGTGTTGGATATTATCAGTCTAATAAAAAGCAATTCACAAATGAGAGTTAAGACATTCCTTCAAGTAAGTTTTGAATAAGTTGTTACTAAGTATGTACCATTACAGGCTTAACAAAAAGAAAAATTTATTATTGATACATTTGAAAAATTTGTTGAACCAATTTTTAACAACTAAATGTTCCAAAAATCTGCCTGATTTCATTCAATTATGATTAATCGTTCCGATATTAATGAATTTTTTTCTCATAATATTCTGCTAAATGAAAAAATAAAAAAAAGCGACAAAAGTTGAATCATAATTTTCATTTTTCATGAATATAAAGTAGTAAATTTATTGATTATTACCATAAATGATGTATGCAAATAATAAAAATGAGTATTTATATAATTGTTGATTTATTAGAAGCAAGAAATATATAACATTTAATAGAATATTCAGTTGAAAATTCAATTTATTGTATAATTTCTTCCAAAACTAAGTATTTTAATTTTTTTTTCTTATTGAACAACGGAATTTTTTTTTGAACAACGGAATTTTGTGCAAAATGTCTCATCTATCATCCATCATAAACTGTCATTCGGAAATTATATTTCATTCCATCTTTCAACCGGTTCGATCGATTCCGATTTATATCATTTCGCCAAATTACATGAAGAATGAAATGAGCAGCAGAATATATTTTCTCTTCCATTGCAGACTTGGAAACAATTACATCCACAATTAAAAAAATTTTTTGTTTCTTTTTTCTTTTTTTTGTTGATGACATGATATTTGGACAAATAATAGCTACAGTTTTTGAAACGTATTCTGAAGCAAAATTTCTCCTCATTTTTTAGAATCAAATTTAGTAATTAACAATATAGATCAATGATTCTATAATAATTTTCGTTTGATATTGATAATCTATGTTAAATTCCGATAATTTCCATCTCTCTGCCATTTTTTCTGCAGCATTAGGATGTGTTGTCATTTTATTATCTTTTCACGTTCTTTTTTTTTAAAGCTTAACGGTTAACAATTTGATGGCATACATTTTACATTAATTTAGATAAAGTTTATTAAATTTATTTCATTTGAAGTACCAGCGGGTGAAGGAGGAAAAGAAAAAAGGAATGATGGTATCTATTTTTTTAAAAGGAAATTAGCTGGTACTTGTTTAATGATCAATATTTGCTAAAAAGTTAATAATAATGAAACAGATTGATCCTTAGAACATATTAGATATTTGTATGCGAATGATTCGTTCTACTGAGATGTATTATTTATATATTAAAAGTTTTATTGAATAATATTTCAAATTTAGGATGACCAGAAGTATTAGATTTGAAACTATTTCCATGAATTAATTGCCGTAACTTTATTAATCTAATTCGGAAATAAAATTTAAGAATTAAACAGATTTAAAGTATATGATTTAATGATTAGTTTGATTATTTCTTCATTAAAATCAACTATTAAAAGAAAGAATTGAAAATGATACTGTCTTGGTGGAAAAATGATAATTTCCTTTTGTACAAATCAATGATATTCGGATGTATTATACTATCATCTGATAACATGTGTTTTTACATAAAATCAATATTTTTCATACCCAGCAAAAAATGACTTAAAAAAAATAAAACAGTGAGAAACAATGCCACACATTTATTCGATAAAATTATTGAACAACAAATAAAATATAAAAAATGATATAGAGTAAAAATGACCAAAATAAACAAAAAATTTCCAAATTTTAAGAGTTTTAAAGATGAATAACTGAAAATGAATAACTAGTGTAAATGAATATTACATGAATATCTTCTTTAATTTTTTGCTTGTACTCTAATATTTAATCCAAATGCAGTTCGATCGGATAGCGTAGAAATTCCTTGCAATTCCATCTTCAGTTTGATCATGAAATGGATTTCTATGTTATCGTAAATATCATTCTTATTTCCCGCAGTAAATCACAATGCATTTTTTATCAATAAACTTATCTGACACAATAACTGAAAGAATATTATATCGTTAATTGTTGCAACTAAAATTGCTTATCACTTTCTCATAAACATGATAATATACAGATATTAACTTAACAGTGCGTCAATGATCATGATAACAATCTTAATAATAAAGCATTAAGTTTGTTAATATATTACTTGGAAGAAATTTAGCAAATTTGAATTTTTTAAAATTTACTCCTTTTGCAGTTTTTGCATTTATAACTTTTATAGGTTAAAAACAAGTACTTTATTTCATTACTTTATTTAAAAGCATTTAAATTTCAACGAAATTTCAAAATGTCAAAAATTTACCTCTCTTATGCATGCCAAAGTCGTTTTTCAAACTAAGAAAGCAATAGCTTTACTGCTATGCCTCTTTTTGTCGTTTCGTTTTTACATGTTTACTAATTATCTTATAAATTAATCAATGAATTACTTCGGAGTCAAACAAAAAAATAGTTTGAAATTTGATTTAGTTGGAAAATTCTGCAGTTTTATAAATCTTCTCAAATCAGATAAAATTTCCAAATCAAGGTCATTGCTGCATGATCAAAAAAGGAAAGAAATGGAGAATTAATTGATGCAGTTGTAATGAGTAAATGAATTTCAGGTAAAATAATAATAAATTTGAAATGAAATGGCAATGTGTCATATTAAGTTTTACCCTAAATCAATTAAAATCAAATTAAATAAAATTGAATTAAATGATTCAATCATCGTTTATCTTTGATTCCTCTTACTTTCTAACTTGTAATCCAGTCTTAATGATTAAAACACTTAGTAGGTGCAACACTAATCATTGAAATTGACGATAAATTAAATTTTCAATCTTATTAAAATGAAAGTAGAAATTACAACAGCAAAAATTAAACAAACAATATTATAGTCCTTTTAATAAAGTGTGAAGTAATATAATTTACTTTTCACAATGGCCATTGATTTCTTTCCTTATTTGTGATAAAAGAAAGCAAAAATGAACTAAAAAATTTTCCAACGATAGCAAAAAAACTATTGAATTAACTAAAAAACTAACATTCATAAAATTTCATGAATTTCTACCAACTAAAACGAATTTACGAACAAAGGAAAAGAAAAATAAAGACTAAACAAACTAAGTGTGTATTTTTATAAGCAAAAAATAATATAATATTTCATTTTCTTAAATAATAATAATTAAAAAGCAAAGAAATGAAAAAAGAAAAAATTCATTATATCAAAAGATTTTGCTTTACTTCGGACAAGCATTGCAAATTTGTTTTTTTCATTGTAAATGTTAACTAAGTTTTATTTTATATAATTTCAGTTTAATTTACATGCATAGTCTGACATAAATAATAAAGTTGTATTTCACGAATAAATTCATCAAGAAAATTGAGTTAAAAAGTTGTTTAGGATAGATCGGATTTTAATTTCTTATTATTTTCATGAATAAAACTACTATGGCTGAGTTGCGCCATGCCATGAACTGATTAGCAATTAAGTTAATGAGTTATTAGCTGACAGGGAGAAATCTGATACACAAACAAGATCAAAAAAATTAATTTCATTTTTATGATTCTTAAAAATATTTTCAATTTCATAGTTGATATTGTGAACATACAACAAAATAAAGTTGAACTTGTAGGATTTGATAAAATTTTTGATTTTTAAATTTGATTGACCAATTTCAGCATTGCCAAAGTGAACGAGTTTTGGAAAATTAAGGGAAAAATCAAAAGATGAAAGATTTTTTAATTTTCAATTAACTCAACCTACGATATTGAAAATCCATTGTTAGCATTGATTAAATTTTGACTATCAAGCCTGACATTCGAATTTGCCTTAAATATCTTAGAAGCAATATGAAAAGGTAAGATTAAATTGTTCGTTGACAGATAAAATCCAAAATTTCCTTTTTTGAATGAAATTAAAGATGCACATTTATTAGAAAAAATCAAAAAAGCTAAAATTATTTATGCAAAAAGGGGCACAAAAATAAAAATAATATTCATTTATTCAGCGAAAATTATAATTCATTTTAATTTCTGATTTATACTTTATCATGCGATGCAGCAACTTTGCTTTCATGAACAATTATTTCCAGTCTTTTAAATATAGGAATTAATTTGTGGTAAATTTATTCACCATTCTTATTTGATACTTCGACTCTCTTATCACCTTGCTTGTCGGTTTGATAATTAGACTACATTTTGATTATTTCATTTGATGAAGGATACTTATCTCAAGGCTAATAATAATAATGATAATGATAATATTAATAATAATAATAATAATAGTAATAATAGTAATAGTAATAGTAATAATAATAATAATAATAATGATAATAATAATAATAATAATAATAATAATAATAATAATAATAATAATAATAATAATAATAATAATAATAATAATAATAATAATAATAATAAT
>JABVXV010000501.1:0-33403 GCA_013365325.1 Dipetalonema caudispina | reverse complement strand
AATAATAATAATAATAATAATAATAATAATAATAATAATAATAATAATAATAATAATAATAATAATAATAATAATAATAATAATAATAATAATAATAATAATAATAGTAATAATAATAATGATAATAATAATAATAACAATAATAATAATAATAATAATAATAATAATAAAAATAATAATAGTAATAATAATAATAATGACAATGATAATGTTAATAATAATAATGACAATGATAATAATAATAACAATAATAATAATGATAACAATAACAATAATAGTGATAATGATAATGATAATAATAACAATTGTATTCGGGCATCTTTTAATAATGAAATATAATGAAATGATAACAAAAAGATGCTAATGAATGTTTGCAAAAATTTGATATATCTCTCGCATATTGTGAATATTTTGAATGATACAATAACTAATCTAAGCGAAAATTAACAAACATTTCATTTTTAATTATTATAATTTTCAAATACATAAAACTATAAAAATTCATTTAACATTATTACATTTGTCAATAATTTGATAAATAATTAGTAGCAATCATTTCTCTATATAAAAATAATGTTTTGATTAGTAATTTTTCAAATAAATATCGCCAACATTATCATTATTTTATCATACATTTTATTTAAATTTCATCACTAATATCAACATAATTGTTCATATACATTGGAGTATTAATTGAGTTAATAAAACATTAATACTTTTATGATTAAAGTTTAATAAGATATGAAACTATACTTGTTGAGTATTTCAGTACAAATTATACATAGTAGTGATTAATTGGAGCATCTAATTTCTTAGTAATTATTCGAGAATAATCGAAAAACTCTCTTTTTTCCCTTCAGCTAGTTAAAGTATTTAATTAAGCGAATTTAAAGTATGATAACTTTCGTATCATTAAAGATATGGTGTTAAAGATGTTACAAACAAGCATAATAACTTTATTCATTCATATTTCATTTAAATTATACAAGATGTGTTTACCCGTTGTCAAATACTATCTATTCAAATGATATTTGCATGCATCTATAATTGTATGATAATGAAAATGATGACAAATCCATATCATTATTTTATTCCCTTGTCATTTATCATCATCATCATTATTATCATCGTAATTATCGTCATCATTCATCACTATTGGATATATGAACTTATGTCAATTAGCTATGGTTATGATGTTATTCCTTGAAATAAATTTTATTACATTCATGAAGCTAATTGTAATTAATTTAACTCGCTCAACAAATGTTTTAAATTCATCTATTTGATAATAACAATAATAATAGTGATAACGATAATAATAATGAACTGAAGCTCAGGTAGAGAAAGGAAATGAAGAATAAGAAGATTATATTTGTTAGGAACTACTGAAAAGAATTATTAATTTCTGTCATATTTATTGTAATTACTAAAAGAAAGAATTTAAATATGTAAAAGTGTTTGTAAAAAGAATATTGGAAATTATAGAATAAATAATGAATGATATCTAAGAAAATTTGAAAATTTTTTCCTATAAGAATTCAAACATTTTTTTAAGGAAGAATGATGCATAAATAACAGGTAACAAATGTTTAATAAGTAATAATTATTATCATTCTACTTCAAATTATAATACTTCAAATTATAATTTGACTAACTTTTTGTTCTCAAATTTCGAAATACCTATGTAAAAGCAAAATATTTTTGTTTTGAATTATAAAAAGCAATCATTGTAAGACGATAGTAGTAGTTTTAAGTTTAAAATAACGAATTGAAATTTGGTACAACAATATAGATTTAATTATTTTCTTTCAAATAATTCATTCAACGATGAATAATTTTATAATTAATAAGTAATTATAGTATATATATGACCACATATAATGAAACATTATATTTGTTATAATATTTTGAAATCAAAAACTTCAATATATAATTAAGAATTCGATATCATGATAACCGAAACATTTCATTTATATGACTATAATAATAAAAAAAAAAATCCTATTCCGATATTTCAATTGGAGGAAAAAAAAAAAAAAAAAACGGAAAAGAAATAAAATATGCCAGTTTTGACTTTAGAATATGATACTTCGCCAAAATACAAATAGAGCATCCCAACATCATATCACCAACATTCATCATCCATTATCGTATTTTCCATACCAGGTAGTACCATTTGGTAAATGTCGGGAGGAAGAAGAGATGAAGGAGGGAGAATCATATTGAACCATCATCCATGGGTACAAAAAAATTTAGAGATGTGGAAAAATTGTATTATTTCGTCTTTGCTTGAACAAACATTACAGATTCATAACACGTCACATGCTAATTTTTTCTTTTTACCATTATAATATTTCAAAATTGAAAAGAATCAAAATTTTCAAATTGAAAATTTAAATGCAATTTATTGCAATTTGTAAATTTTTGGATGAATTATGAAAGGAAATTTGTTTCAATATTTTAATTTAATTTTACAAAATGTACGGAGAACAATAGTATAAATGATGAAAATGTTTAAACAAAGTAGACAAATCATTGTAAAATATGCTTTAAAAAAAAAAACTTCAAAAAGAATTTTTATTCGTCAATTTTTGAAGTTTCAAAAAATTTAAAAACAATTATTCATTAATTTCCAAATCTATTGTGCTATGCAACGTCATAGCTTTTCTAAATTTAAATTTTCAATCGAAATTTAACTTTCATGCTTCCTGTTACGATTTAGCTTTGATATTGTATAGATATTCAAAAATAGATTATGTTGTCAAAATCAAACTTAAGTAAAGTTAATATGGAAAAATATCAATATTAATTAAAACTTTACAACGTTTCATAATTAATGCTAGGCAGTGCTTCTAATCATTTGTACTAAAAATATAAAATTCATAAATTAAAGACTAAAAGAATTAACAAGTATTCTGCACATAAATTAGGGTAAATAAATATCTTGAAATAACAAAGACAGTGTGATGAAATATGCGAAAAATTGTAAGATTACATTAGAAGCAAAGATCGAGAAAATTTCAAAATATATACTTCTCTGAAATGAAACTTGCTAATTATCCAATAAATGCATATTATCACTAATAAGTATCTCATTAATATCATCCAATTCTAATTGTTTTCTAATTACAACTTTTTTTCTGCCGTAATCGTATAAGAGAAATAGTTTTTCATTTTTCTTTTCTGCAATTCTTTTTTTCATTTTTTGTCGAATTAGAAAAATTGGAATAGCAATGGTAATAATAATAATATACGAATTCTTTTATAGCATTGGAATTTGCTATCATTTGCTATTGCAATTATTATTACTATTATTATTATTATTGTTATTACTATTATTATTATTATCATTGTTATTTTGGTACCATAATCATATTTGTTGGTAGAATGAAAAAATGCAATAATATAAATTGTATTTTTGAAGTCCAAAAACTTGATTTTAAATTTGAAATTACCAATAATCATATAGAACTTGTCTAAATCTAATATAATATACCGCAATAATTACCTCAAATCAAGTATCTTTATCTTAAAAAAATAAAATCAAAAATAAATAAGTAAATAAATCAAAAAAATAAATAAATCGCATAACGTTTATATTAAAGTAAAACATATATGTATATGGAAATGTAAATATATATATATATGATAGATAAACTTAATTTACAACTAATTGTTAATTATTTAGTTTAATATTGTTAAAAAGGATAACTTGTTGATATTATCAACTAAATTTGTATCGTTTTTTAAAAGAAGCTAAAAATGAGAAAATTAAAGAGTGAAAAAAAAAGGATAAAATGGTATATTAAAAGGGAAAAGTTCTTTTTTTTTTCTTGATTTGCAACTATATAAATTGTGAATAATTACCATAATTATCCTATTGCATTACTGTATGTCTACCATATTATGATATAAATGGCGAAAAGAGGAAAAAATGAAAGAGAATATAAACTAAATTAAAAGGAGGATAGCATTTCTTGAGAAAAAAAAAATGAAAAACATAAATTTTTGATTTAATAATTTATAAATTTAATTCAATTTTATCATTTCTTAGCAAATTCCCGCATTATAACTCCAGAAAATACCAATTTCTACTACTAACACATTGATATTGCTCTTTTCTCCACTATTTTCCCCATTTTTCATCCTCGAATCTCCCGCTCCCCGCCCCACTTACTATCATTTCTTTCCTTGTTTGCAATGATAGAAGTAACAGGAACGAACATAAGATGGATTAAACTTGAAGAACTGGTTTTCTTCCTCTTTCACCACATCATCCTTCTATTCCTCATTCTATCACTACAACTATTACTGATACTTACCTATCTGAAATTTGATTTTAAAAAAGCAGTTAAAATGAATAATGACGAAAAGGAATAGGAAGGAACGGATGAAATTAAAATAGTTTAATAGGTAATATTGAAATATTCCATCCTTCGTTTCTTGCATTATAATTTCAATAAATTACAGATATTTTTCAAATTTGATAATTTTCAGTCATTTCTTAATCCTTCTATTAGTCCTTCCTTCAATAAAATTTTAGATGAAATGAAAATTTGGAAATTAAAAGTTAAAAGGAAAAAAAAAAAACAAGTTGTTTTCTTTAAATTATTTACTGTGAAACTAATTGATGGAAGTTCATTAATTCACATTGGATGATAGAAGATAAAACAACTGAAATGCAATTGAGAAAGCTTAGGTCAAAGATATATACAGTAATTAGGTATAGAAGGCATATAAATAATTAATTGATGAGAGTTAGCGAAAGTGATAATTAATAAGTAAACGTATGTAATGATAATAATAACTGAAACCCTAAGTAAATGTATGTGGTGATAATAATAACTGAAAATAATGATTAATTTAAATTGTAACTGATAACGATTTGCCTGAATAAATTAATATTGCCGACAATTACCCGAATAAAATTCAGATTTTTACAATTTTCATCGCATTGCCATCAATTCCTCATTGATGTCAAAAAAATAAAAAATAAAATTTCAAATTAACAAGGCAACATACGACGAAAGTGCAATAATTATTTTTAAATAAAGCAAAACGATTAGAATTCCTCAAAAGAATCCCAAATAAAAATTGTTTTTTTCTTTTTATTTTCTCTCTTTCTCTTTCCCTCTCCCTCGAATAAAATTTTTCTCACTTTTTCTTCTTGCTAAGCAAAGAATAATTTACACAATATTTGATTCATAATCAATGTTTTTAAATGAAATAATTAGCAAAACGTTTGCGCATATTTTACACCTTTTTTAAATAATAATAAAATATGCAACGTTAAAAATTTACATATTTTATTATTATGCCAGGTATGAAGTAATAATAATAACAATTGTTATAGTAATAAGATTGACAGTAATTATGAAAGTGAAATAATTAGTGATAACAATGTTCAAAATTAAAAGCAATAATAACTGTAGCTTTGATAACAATATTAATAATAGATAAAGATAATTTGATTGAAGATTATTAAATTGATTGTAATTATTAAATTGCACTGATAATCGCAGTGGCACATAATGATCATTGTCCAAATTATTACTATCTTAGTACTATGCAATTTTCGCTTGATGATAATTATCATAAGTAATCGATATTATGAATATAAAGCTATAAATAGCAATTGCTAATAATTTTGATTATCGTGTGGATGAATGATTTTTAATAGCAGATGAAACAATTGCAAATAACAAAAGCAAAGATAATGATAATAATAATGATAATAATAATAATAATAACAATAATAATAATAATAATAATAATAGTAATGATAATGATAATAATAATAATAAATAGTGGTAATAGTAATAATTAGTAATAATAATGACAAGGATAATAATATCAATATTTAACATCATTAATAAAATTAATACTAATAGTAGTAGTAAATGATATTCTGATGGATCAATATAAAGCGATTGTAGCAAGGAAAGAAGCAGAAAAATTAGCTATTACAGCTTAGGTACATGAATGAGTAATAATAACGATCCAATGTAAGTTACGATAATGTCAGTTGAATTATTTTGAAATTAGATGAGCACTTTAGGAAAATTGTTGGTTAAAACAAAAAAAGAGGTTGAAAAGAACAGAAGATTTAGTAAAGGAACAGGGAAAGTTTTGAGATGCAACTGTTCCAGAAATTCATAATACTGAAAGTGAAAGTAATGTAAAAATTTTGAATAAACTGAATTTTTTATTTATCAGAAATTTTTAAAATATTTCGTGGCTGAATTATTGTTTTTTAAAATTTAAATTGATCAGATAATGGTATAGTGTTTGAGTGATATCAAAACATATGAGACATATGGGGCAAGATTATGGTCTATCCTGAAAATTCAATATAAACCGGAAAAGAGAATGTTATATAAAATGGTTTAGAAATTAATCCTAACTTTTTCAACTTGAAGAACTTTTCCGAACGACTACGAAATTGGTCATAAAATTGGCTTATGACAGATTCGATCTCGTAATAGTTCTAATCAGATCAATAAAATGTAATTAAATTGCAACAATATCGAAATACGAGTAAATTTTTGGGATAAAAGTGCTAAAGGGGTGAAATTTAATTGTAAATAGAGTGGATAATTCGCTTTTCAAAAGGAAAATTTTAAGATCAAATTGCATAAAATGAATTATTTAAAGATTGGAAAGGACAAATAGACTCTTCTTTGCTTTTTTGAATCCAATTCTTTGTACAAAATGAATCAAGTTACTGGCAGGGAAAAAAGTTTGCTAAAAAATTTTCCTACTTTTTTCGAGAAATTTTATAGCTTTTTTTTGAAGAAGATAAAAAGGAAAGCTTGCTGTTACCATTTTCTATACATTTATTTCCCTTTATCCTCGTCTTGAATAAAAGTCATTTTTTTAATCGAAATTCTTAAAATATATTCGAATGTGACAATCAGATAGTTTTCTGTGAGCCAAATTTTCCAAATGGCCGAACATCGGCTCCAGCTGTGATAGATGAATGGGAGCTGGAAAGTTTTTTGGCTCATTTGAATGTGGCTGAAAAAAATTTGAACGAAAATTGGAAATCCTGTCATGAGCATTAACTTTTTCACTGATTAATGATGAATCGGTGAATATGAAATAAAAAATTTTGATCCGTGAAATTGAATGATAAGGAAATGAAATTAATCTTTGATAGAAACAGGAATAAAAACGGAAATTGATATGCATAATAAGTCTAATTTAAGTGATAAAAAATAGCAATAATTTGGACAAAGATTATTATTCTATCACAAAAACATGATAAGTTCTCAATTATTTTTTATCAATTTAATTAAGTAAATGATTTGAATTAAAATTTCCCCTTTGTTTTAAGATTTAATGAATTTAAGAAAAAAAAAAAAAGAATATCACGTTTCCAAAATTAATACTAACGTAGAAAATTTTTAAACTAATGCAGATTAAATGTTCTATTATTTCAGAAAAAGACAGTTTAGTAATAAAACGCTAGAATTAATTCTAGAAATAAAATTTAACATCAAAGTTTTTCTATTGCTATATAACGTATTAATGTTGAGCTTTAATTCTAACAATTCTTGTTTAATTTATTTTCGTACAAATTTCAAAATGGTAACCGATAAAAAAAATCTTTAAGATTGAGTTAGTTTCAATTTTTAAAACTTAATTTTTTTTTTCTTGAAAATAAAAAGATAACAGAAAAAAAATTTGCTTAAAATCGATGGTAATATTGAAATATTTGGTCATAAAATCATTTATTATCAATAATTTATCAGATGATGAATAGATTGATACTGGTTATACTGTTGAATTTAGTTTGCGTAATTGCTTATTTTACGGTTGGTACACATAGAACGATAAATGTTTAAGCAATAAATTATAAAGCATTTTGTGACAAAAAAAAAAAAAGAAACATTAAATGAATAATTTCATTTCGAATCCTCAATTTACAAATACTTCTAATCACATTTCTATTATATTTTGGATTAATTTGCTTTGAAAAATTTTAAATCATTTTGCTATTGTTTAGTAATGGAATTCATATTTGATATTAAACTTAATTTAAATTTATATATATAAACATAGATGTGTGCAATTGTGTCTATTACATATGCCGCTATGATAAAAATGATTACAAATAGTGATTAATTATGCTCAATTCGATAAGCATAATAATCTATATGAATTGTTATAAAAAAATAATGATCACATATTGTCAAAAATTTTGTTTTAACTTTAAAATAACAAAATTTATATCTATCCTACACTTCTCTTTATAAAAATAGAGAATTATATTTGTGATTAAATTAGTTTAATTGCATCAGTATGAAAGTATACATATGTATATTTATTGTTCTAGTATTGTTTAAATAAATAATAAAGACTATAAAATCATGTAACATAAAGTATTTTATCATTGTAAAATTAATTTACAATCAAAACAGTGCAAAGACATTACAAAACAAATTTGTTGTTTATTGTAAAAACTGTTAGCAGAAATATATGCAAATAGCTTAACTTAAATAATTAATGTGTTAGAAACAGAAGGCATATTTTGTTTAAAAGAAAATACAGTTTAATATCAATATTTTATCTCAAAAGCAAAGTTTAAATAATTTAGAGCATTCTGCTAAAATTGATTCGAAAAAAAGTAAACAAATAAAAAAATGTTTGATTTTTGCATTTGAAAATGTCTTCATGTAAAATATTCTGCAAGAAAAAAAATTGGAATTACAATGGTTTTTTTTTTTTTTTTTCAGTAATCTTTAATTAATCTGAAAAATAATATCTGCTAAAATTAAATGCAAAGGAAGGAAAATTTTCCTTAAATAAGTCATATTTTAATTAATTATCAATTTTTAGCGAAATATGTCAAAATTTTTTTATCAAAATTAAGAAAGCACAAATATTTGTAGCGGATATACTTGAAAATGTTTTATAATAAAATAAAAGTAAAAAATTCAATAAAAATAAAAATAAATTAATAATTATTTCTAGTGTTCAATTATTGGTTAATAATGACAGTACTTTTTACAACTAAACAAATTTCTACTTACAATGATGATAACTTTCAACCTTTCCAGTTTTTAATAATCGATTTTAAAATTGTCGAAGTTTTTTTAGTCTATCATTATTGGCAAAGTGTGTTTTATTTCTATTGAAATATTTGATTGTGTTCAAATTTGAGTAGCAAAAAAAAAAAAAAACAAGTTCATAAAAAATTCAAAGTTTTCAATTTTTTTATTAACCGAAATATTTGTTAATAAATTTGAATAGGATGAAGAAGATGAAGAAGAAAAAAAGATTCCGGCGAGTTAATTTAAAAAAATATATGTTAAGTAGCTATTGATGAAAAAAGAAAGAAAGGAAAAATTGTTAACTTACAGAAGAAAAAATACTATAAAATGTCGGAAAGTACTGTATTAACCGTTCTACAGTAGGCAAAAAAAAACAAACATTACCATTCATTTTAATTCATCAAATCATCCAAAACTTCCTTCTCTGTTAAAATATTTCTTCTTACGGTTCATTGCTTAACAATTTACTTTGTTATTCAAATTGTTATCTTAATATTTTCATTACAGAATTTTCTCACCAAAAAATTTTCAATTTCTCTTTTCGTTTAAGTAAAATTTTTTCATCACACTAAGAAATTAGAACAATATGTTTGTAAATCAAAATAAACAATGGAAAATCATTGAAAAGAAGAAAAACAAGTAGCGAAAAAAAAGAAACGAACGAAAATAAAACAAAAGACAGATAAAATTAAAAAAAAGAAGAAAATTAAACATTAACATAAATTCTTTGACATTTAAAATAGTCCATACATTCGAAAAAGGAAATTTTTTTTTTTAAAAAAAAAGTACAAAACTAGTATTATTCACACATTTTTTATAATTTGTTTTTTTAAAATCTGAAAAAATATCACCAATTTTAAAATGTCATTGTTTATTCTTGAAATTTCAGATAGGCAATGAAATATTATGAAATTTAGATAAGCAATGAATGAGCCAAGCTATTTGTTAAAAGAAAAAAAAAAAAAAAGAACAATTATTTCAATGAATCACGATTATCTAATCTTGTTGATTCGATATTTTTTCTTGCTGTATTCGTAAATGTTTTATGGTAAAAGAGAGAGAGAGAAAAAAAAAAGTGCATTATAGTTTTTCATTTAACATATAAGGCTAACGTTGATTCTAATCTTTATCGATTAGATCAACATCATATCTTTTCCCATAAGATCACAAGTTTCTTCGATATTATCGAATTTCAATATTCTTTTGTCTTATGCTACTTTTCATTTTATGAACTTTTCGGGACAATTACATCGATTTCATCTTATGGGCTTATCGAACAATAATTATGTTAGTTTGATATTGTGGAATTTTTGAGTGATATAAAAGATGTGCAATTCATATGTATATATTATATGTTCCGGTTTTATTACGATTTTTTCGCCTATCTAAAAATAAAAAAGATAAAGGGAACACATCAGGAATTCTTTGCAGTGAATTTAAATTAATTCAAATATAATTAACAGTATTGGAGGAAGAGATTCAGGTTGGATAAGTTAATAGAAAAATGCTGGAAGGATAAACAGGAGAATAAGAGAAAAGAATGAATCGTTATTGTAGAAATTATACAAATTGTACGATAGGTTGATTCGGAACGATGACGAAAAAGAACTGATACCTTAAAATGGATATAATTTTTTCGTTTTATTTTATTTAAAAATAGAACAAAAATATTTTTGACATATTTATATATATTTTGCATGAGATAGTGAAGCACTTTAATTAGTTTCTTTTGTAAATTACTAATCGATTACAAAAAATGAGAATAATTTCTGTTTTATTACATCGTACTTTTTTTGAATTTTCCCAAAGAAAATAGTTTCAAAATTCAACTTAAACAATTATTAAAAAAAATTATACTAAGGATATATTAAATTTGCAAAAAAAAAAAAAAAAAAATATTGGTATAATGGATATACAATAAATATAACAATTTATTTATTTATGACGCTATCAAATTGTCAAAAACTTTTGAAATAGATATTTTAGATGAGATTCTAAATTTGAATGAAAACTGAAATAGATATTATTTTTAGATGAAACTAACAAAATATCAATCTAATAAAAATTACTACGATAAGCTTGCTGATAATAAATTATTAACAAAATGAATAAATTAAAGCATAAAAAAAAAAGAAAAAAAAGTGATGTGTCATATGAAAATTTGAAATTTATTCAGCGAATAAGCAATATATTTCAAAACAAAAAAGCTCATGACGAATGGTATGAAAAAACCTCAAATTTTATTTTGAATAGAATCAGTTAAAAGCAATTTTTTTCAACAAAATAAAATAAGTTATTTTAAATTATATTTTTTGAAATTTCATTAATCTTTCTGGTCTGCAATGTAAACAAACATTAATTTTACCTAAGCAGACAAATAAACAAATGAAGAGAAGAAAGAGAAAACAAAAGAAAAACATTCACGGAAGAGGTAAAAAAAAAAGGAAATTTGACAAATTGCATACAATTATAACATCGAAAGTTACCAATTAAAAAAAGAATAATAATTATTAATTTCAAAAAAAAAAAAAATTATTAACAGAAAATAATTATATAATATTTTAGTAAATGGCAGGGAAAGGTATTAACATGTTTTAATTAAATTTAAGCAAGCTATTGTAATTATAATAGTCGAAAAAAGAAAAAAATCATTAGCATGGGTTTTTAGCTTTTGTCCTATCCTTTCATTGTCGCTACCTTTCCTATCATCAATGTCAACGTCACTTCAGCATAGAGAAAAAATTAACATAATTTCAAATTCGTGGGAAAAAAAAATAAAATGAACGAAGAACGAAAAGAAAAATGAATATATGTATATTTCTGTAGAAATAATAATTGCATTAACATAGAAATCGT
This sequence comes from Dipetalonema caudispina, assembly GCA_013365325.1. Classification (NCBI taxonomy): domain Eukaryota; kingdom Metazoa; phylum Nematoda; class Chromadorea; order Rhabditida; family Onchocercidae; genus Dipetalonema; species Dipetalonema caudispina. The sequence goes on along the minus strand of JABVXV010000501.1, from coordinate 21,491 downwards.
ATCATTGATGAATCATAAAAGTGTAATTCGAATATTTTATTTGACGAATATAAAAAATCAACTTTAAATTAATTAATAATTTTGCGAAATTTAAAAAAAAAATATCCTTATATTTTAGTTAATTTGATTATTATTTTTGGATAAATTATTGAAGTACCATGAAATATCATCATTCATTTTTGATTTAATTTGATTATTACATTACAATCTTTGGCATAACAATAACAAAAAAGTTTCGAACTATTTATGCCATCATTAAGATAATCAATTGAAATACTATATGATGATGTTGGAAAATGATGAAAAACTTAAAAAGCGATTTTTCCTTTTTTTTTTCGCTAATTTTTTTTTTTTTTTTTTTGGATTAGAAAATTTAACGAAACTAGGAAGACATTATTTGAGAAGAAATGATTAATTCACACAAATTGATCAATAGTTATTAGTAATTGTGCAAATATCGCATGCCTTATTCATCCTGCAAAAAGTTTATTTTCCGGTTTTCATTTATTAGGTTAACAATATGAGAAAAACAGATCATCATATCAGTTTTCACTCATTTCTTACTTTAATTTTTTAGGAAAAACCAGTTGAGAATACTGAAATATCATTAGATGAATGCACAACATTTCTTCAATTTGTTGATTGATATTTGCAAAATTTTGAGAAGTACCAATTGTTTTTTGAAATCATTTAGATTAAAAGAGATAGACATAGATTGAAGAAATAATAACAAAAAGAAAAACTATCATTCAATCGATTGACTAAATTTTAACATTATCTATTCGGTAAACCTATTAATTAATCGATTACCCATGTTTTGAGATTATACATTCATAATATGATGGTACTTTATAATTTGTTATTTAAACCTTCATAAGAAAGCTTTCTCTTCTTAATGAAGGAAATAATAAATGAAACAATACGATAATTATACCTTCTTAACCTAACTGAAGTAAATATTTGAACTTCTATGAATGTCAAGGATTAAAGCTCAATGGATCATTTAATTCGAATTTTAAGCAATCGATTTATTGCATCCATTTCATCATTTCGTTACATCCTAAAATTCTCTAATCTCATTTAGTATCACCTTATTACCTACCGCATATACATTCTTTTTGTTCTTTAAAAATGGAACAAGCAAAGAAGGAAAAAAAAAAAAAACTTCAAATATAAGGGAAAATGAAATTTAATGGTGAAATCAAAAAAAAAAAAGAAAAGGAAAAGAACAAGGATGGAAAGAGTGATATCATCGAATCGATCAAGAATGGCAAATAATTGAGCTAAAGGTTTTCATCAACGTTATTGTCGCCACATTTACAATAAATTTGCTGATGAAATGAACGAAGAGAAAAAACAAAAAAAGAAAAGGAAAAGGAAAATTACATTTAGATTAGTGACAGTAAATGAAAACGAAATTATTTGTGAGAAAGGGAAAAGAAAAAAACAAACAAACAATGGCAAAATTAAAATAATTACCTGAAAATGTAATTTTAACAATAATTTTTCGTTTTTAATTCTATTTATTGAAATATAATCTTTTCGGTTAGAAATATAAAACGATAAGGAAGATAAAATTTTGGAAAAAAAGGAAATGATTATCAAAAAAAAAGAGATGAAAGAATATAATTAGATTGAATGGATTAATTAAATGGAATTGGTTTTGATGGAATAAACTTAATTCAGGAAAATTATATGTGGTTGCATTTGAAAATCAATAAGACATAAATGCATATTGAATAATCAAATACTGTAATCCATATCGGAAAGAAAAACAATGTAAAGTGATTATATTATATTATGTAATACAGTTATTGATGATAATTTAAAACTTAATATTGTATAAATAAATGCATATATGTTAATTAGTAGTAATCAAATATACTTTAGTTAAACAGAATTGTAATACAATTTTGTCAAATTTATTCAAACAATTCATTGATTTAATTTTTAGAATTTTAAAAAAATGAGAAGAAATAGTCTGACAATGAAAGGCAATGAATGAATCTTTTTCAATTCAATTAGATAATGATCAGTGATAAACATAGAAACGATAACACATATGTATTATTATTTAAGAAACAAAGGAATTAATTGAAAAATAATGATGAAAGGTTAGGATGATATGATAACGGGAAAAAACAATCTGGTAATAGTATATTAGTGAAATAAAATGATGGTGATATTTTTGACGATGAAAATTACTGATGCAATACTAATGAATATATACATATATGATATAATTGTTAATATAATATAATATGATTATTATATATTGATAGTTATTCAATGATTGCAAAAGATTTTTTAGTAAAATTTAAATATATTAAAATAAACTAGATTTCATTAGATGTAGAAATAATCCAAAAAATCAATTAATAATAGTATATTAGTGAAATAAAGTAATACACCATTATTAATTGATTTTTGGATTATAAAATATATTAAAATAAATTAGATTTTATTAAATGTAATAAAAATAAATCTGTTAAAAAATAAAAATAAAAAATAAAAGAAATAGAACAAAAATATATGATTTAAAAATATGAAACTTAAACATTAAATGATTAAACCAGAAAAGTTATTGTATGAATAAAACGGAATGAATACATAGCTAAACGAACCGGATAAGAAGTAATGAAGGAAATAATAAAAGAGGAACAAGAAAATTTCATTTTCTTTTTTTCTTTTTTTTTTTTTTTTTAACCTTTTCATTTCAACTTTTTCTCTAAAATGTTCAAAATTGGATTACTCAACTAATAATAGTACTAATACTACTACTTAAAAGAGGAAGAGAAATTGAGGATAAAGGAGAGAGAGGAATAGAAGGAGGAAGAGGAAAAGGAAGAGTACAAGGTCATCGCCATCAATATATTTCAATCATTCAACCTATAACGAATTATTGCGTAGTAGCATTTCAGATTCGATATCTTCTCGTCCTTTTTACTTCATTCCTCCTTCATCATTCATTTATGATTCACATCTACATATGATGCTACTTCATTTTGACCTTCATTTCCTTTTATACTTAACCTCTTGTCTAGTCCAGTCTATCATCATCATTTTACTCGATCTATTAAACAAATCTATCAATGCATCATATATTTTAGTACGAAAGAGGTGAAAAAAAAAAGAAAAAAATCAATGAATAAAAAAATGATTGCAAATTATAATTTTATTACTAACATGAATTTAACATTCTTATAAATTACAAAAATTATATAATAAATAATTCATAAAAATTTATCAAATTTTATCATTTCATATTATTCTTTAAATTTATCATTCTTATCATTTCGTATTTATTACTATTATCATTTATCAAATATTCACTTCACGTTTATTAGCTCATTAAATCTATAGCAAATAATTAATTTATTATATATGTTAGCTAATATTTTTTTAATCTAATTTTAATGCTTTTTTATAAATAAATCCATATATATGTACATATACATAAGCAGAGAAAGAATAAACAATAATAATTATAATAATAACAATGACAACAACTTGTCATTCAATTAATTTCGTTAATTATAACAATGCTTAATTAGAAATTAATGAATACGATCATCTGTTATTCGTTTAATTTTATCTCGTTTGATTATTTAAATTGTTAAATTCTTATATTCAATCATCAGTGATATTTCAAAAAAAAAAGACGAAATGAGTCTAATATCAAAATTTAATATTTTTTACTTTGTTAACCAATTCATGAATAATACAAAGTAATTCATTACTTAACCTAATGTAAATTTGTTATAATACAATCATAAATTATTTATTATTAAAATTTTCCTATCATTTTCCTCTTCACCGCTACTTTTATGATTTAACTAAAGAAATACTTCCATCATTGAGATTATAACAAGAACTAACCTTGAACTATATACATATGCATATAATTGTATCTGATTGGAATATAGCAATCGTATTCTCATGTTATTAATATCATAGGCTTAAATTCTTTCAACTATTTCGAAATATACAATTTAAAATAAAAGAAAAAGAAAAATGGAAGAGAAGAAAAGAATAAAAAACAAATAAAATAAATAAATAAATAAGTAAGAGAGAAAAGGAAAATTTTTTATTTTTTCAATGCGATCGATGAATATAAGTAAGAAAAACAAGAAAAACATATTATCTAATTGAGGCAAAAAATTTAATAATCAAATAACTAAAAATATAGAATTCAATACAGTACATTGTTATTATCAATAATAAAAGCTGAAAAATGGGTAATATTTTTAAGTTAAATCAAAGCAAGAAAAATTAAAAACGAAAAAATGAATACATTGAAAGGATATGCAACGAAATTATTCCACTAATATTTTGTTACTTTATTTTCAAACTTGTTTTCTCATCATTTATTTTTAACTTTCACTAAAATTTTGAACATTCCAATGGTAAATTATAAATGTATAGCAACAATGATATCTTTTCTTTTGAAGATGGATATTTTATTTGCAGTAAATGTATGGAATATTGAAATTTCAATATTTTTAAATCCCAATTATCAAATCTTTCAAATTTTTCAAGTTCATTCTTTTGTTTTTGCTTTGAGAATTTGGATTGTATTTGTTCAAATATGCGAAAGTCTGAAAAGAAAAATTTTTTTTTGAGTTATGTGAAATTTTCTTTGTTAGTACAAAAATTTGGTTTGCATAAAATTTTAAGCATATTATTGAAATTTAGAATTTAACAAACTACTAATATAACCATATTTCAGCAAAATTAGTTAAGATTTCATGCATAAATGGTGTAAAAATTTACTTGTTAAAGAAAAGAAGCATGACGTAATTGCTGAGGTAATTACCGATTACTGTAAATATCATGATAATTCAATTTTTCGCTTTCTAATATATTGTATCGCTTGATACTTCTAACTAGATATTCTGGGAAAATTTTACATTTAAATTTCTTGAAAATTGTAATGTTTTAGTAATTAGTTATAAAGATGAAATAAAAGTAAGTAAATGTTGTGAATGATGATGTAAGAGATTTAAAAATGAACAATGGTAGTTAAGATGGAAATTGACAAGGTTATCGTTGTTGGAAACATCGTTACAAAAGACTTCAACCATTCTATGGAAGTGATGGTAGAAGGCGGAAGGATACAATGATATAAATCCTTTCAGAAGTATTCCTGAATTTGTCAGCAAACGAATTTGCATAAAAACCGGTTACTTTTTGTTTTCTTCTCCCATTTTTTTTTTTTTTTTTCTTCTCTTGTTCTTTACCGAAGAAAGGAAAATTGTAAAAATTATTAACACTATTGATGAATCCAAAGAAAAGAAATGATAAGGAAAAGGGAAAAAAGAAGATGAAGTAAGATAAGATTAATAATGGACAGAAAATGGATAGCAAGAGAAAGAAATAAGAGTTGTGATAAGGAAATTAGTGTTTTGAATTAAAGTCAAATTGTTCGTACTAAAATATTTGCATCAATCCGGAATTTTGATTTGTTAATTTATCAGCAGAGATGTAGAAAGGGAATGGATTTGAATTTGTTCGGGAAACCGGTCATAGGAAGCGAAAGGATCGATTATTTAAGAAGAAACAAATGAGCATTTCATTCCGTCGATAGATAATCACAAATAATCGAAAGAGGAAGGAAATGAGATTTTTGATGAAGATTGTGATGATGGAAATGATAGATGAAAATAAATGAATAAACAAATAAGTGAATCATCGATATAAATAAGCAAATAAATAAACAAATATGAAATGGAGAAGAATAAAACTTATTTCATAAATTTTTTTATTTTTAATCATTTTATAAATACATACGACTTGACAAGTATGATTCTTTTTTTTTGTTTGTCGGATAATTGGATAGTAAGCAAATAAAACAAAACTATAGTCGTATACTATAGTTTGGTTGCATAGCAACTAATACTGCACAATAAAAATGGACTTTTATTAACCTTTTACTGGTTCAATAAATAAATTCAAACCTTACTGAAGGTCAAAGGTTGATCAAGGTCATTGAGAATTGCAGCAAAAAATATAAAGACATGAAAAGATATGACAGTGATAAGGAAATGATACGATGAAAGAGAATAATTCATCATATCATCTGTTTTTCTCAACGTCTATAGAAAATTTGCATGCAGATAATTAACCCTACCTAGTGTAATCAATTATAATAAGTCCAATCATAATCATTAATTAAAGAAAAGTCCTAAAATATGATGTTGTAGATGATATGCTAAATTTTTAAGGAAAAAAAAAAACTGAAATTTTCATCACTATATTATATATACATAATTTCATATTGTCATACTTTTCTGTTTCTTAATACAAATATTTAATAGGAAAAACTTTTTTTATTAAAAATTAATTAATTGCAGAATAGGATTGTAAAATGATAAGGAAATTGAAAATTTCACTGTCTTATTGGTGTACTTTTTATCATTTTCAATCCGCTATACAATCTTTCTCCGTTTTCTCGCTATTTCTCATTAAAAAGCCAAATGTTATTGAAATTTTTATACAAAAAAAAAAAAAATAAGTGGAAGGAAAGGGAAAAAGAAAAGAAGAAGAGGAAGAAATAGGATATGCCAGATAGATGAGAGGAACAGTAGAAAAGGATTATTTAGGTCAAAAGAATTATCACTACATTGCAATTTTTGACAAAATAAAAAATACCATCAATTTTTATGCACTTATATACTGGTATATGTTTGATTCAAATACAAATTAGTTCAATTAATCGATTTAATGTTGATACAGGCAGACAAATATTTCAATTATTCTTATAATAATTATCAACTAACATTGAATTAAACACATTTTACCGGATTATATCATTTGATAAATATTTAAGATAAGAAACGGACATCTATTATTGCTAATTTAATGAATTATTATTCATTCAAGGAATTATATTAGATACATTGCTACTTCAAAATTATCAAAAAATATTCTGAATGTAACATTTATTGTCTTTTTTTCCCTTTTTTTTTTTTCAATAAAAATTCGATTTAAAAGGACAGAATGATAATTTACATCTTTTCAAATATATAATTTTTTTTTTCCTTACCTATATTTCAATCATTGGAATTTTTTTGTTTTCATTAATCAGTAAACTACGCTAAATTTTGACAATTTTAATAGTAAAATTAAAAACAATCCTTCAAATATCAAATAAGAAGTAATCGATATCACGGCCAAAATGTGACCTAACTAATAGTAAACAAACAAAATAAACACTAATACCGAATGGCGAGTAATGGTATTCAGTAAAGGTTAATAGTATCAGCCAATAAATAATATTGTCAAAACAAAAGTAATGGTACCAAGTAAAAGGTTCGATAACAAATATGATAGTAAATATAAAGTAATAACAGTAGTGGCACTAGAAATAAGTGACGAATAATCCGGAAAAGCATAATATGAATTTTTTGTGGCAATAAATATTTTACTGAAATAAATGACAATATATACGGTATTCATAATTTTCAATATATTTACTGTTTTTACCAGAAAAAAAAGTAATACTGTACAATAAAAACGAGTACGATATATTACGAAATAGATGAAAAAATTTTTTGCAACACTTTTTTTTTTGTTGGAATAAATGAAATTTATTTAAAATGTAAGAATTGACCTTACCTTCGTGCCGGAAAGGTTCTCTGCTTATGACAAATTTAGTAGCTGATTATTTAATTTAATCATGACAATGATTGTTAGTCATGGTTATTAAAAAGGGTTACTAGGCCGAAAATTTTGACCCGATAACAATTGGTAACAATGAATCGAAAAATTAAAAGAAATAAAAAAATAAAATCTTTAGTCGAATTACTTATTTGAATTCACCGAAATAAAAAGAGAAAATTTGGTACTTAAATTATTTAAATTCAAATTACTTAAAAACGTACTTAAATTTTGAAAATTTTCGGTGGTTAGGAGAATTTTTATTCACAAACTAGCAATAAATCTTTTTCGTGGACAGATTAAGGATAATGATTAATCATTATTGGAGAGATTTGAAGTTAAAACTAATGATTAATCGCGATTGGAAAGATTTGGAGTTAAAGAAGTAATGGTGAATAATCTTATCATAATCATCATATTTATTTATTCGGAAAAATAAGTAAGTATTCTCAAAATGGAAATTATTCTTTAAGTGTTAATGAATTATATATCTATATACTTATCGTCGAACATTTTGAAATTCCGGAAATTAAAAGTGCAAAAGATTGATTTCATGCAATTTTCGTTTAAATTCAAGAAGGAAAGAAAAGGATCGTTTAAATATCTTTGTTTCATCCATGTAAAATATGAATATTACTGTTAAATTTGAAAGATCTTTCATTTTAATTTTTATTTCAATATTTTCCATTAGAATTTATCAATAAACATTTTGTTATCATTCAACATAAGCACAAAATAAATATACTGCAATTTTAAATATTACAATGTAAAACATAAATATGTCTAATAAATTAAAAATTGAACAAACAGCTAATATATTATATATATAAATAGCAATTTTGAAAATATATGAGAATGTTAATTGGAAATTTTTGATTTATATGGGAAAAACTTGTTTATTAGAAGATGTTGATCGAATTGACCGAATTATTCTGCAGTAAATATAAGCATTTCATCTGAAATCTCTCAAATGTCAAATCATTTTAATGCTCGGACAACAAATCCTAAGAACCGGTTAGACGATGAAATAAACCATGAAAAACTGGAAGATGAAATTTTAAATTTAGAAACCAATAACTTCTATTTAAATAAGAAAGGAAGGTAGAGAGAGAGAGAGAATGGAGAAGGTACAATTTTAGTGATTGTTCTGCTTTATACTAAAGAATTAAACATATCAGCTAAGAGGTGACAATAAGGTAGACCAATTTTTCATGGTAATTATTGTTGATTATCTTCTCACCAACAGTAATTTGAATACAAATCCAAATTTCAGTTTTGGATTTTCACTTTTTGTACTGTAATTGCTGTGGTAATAAGAAAGAAAATAATTAATCTTTTAAATGAATAAACAATATTATTTAGGAGAGAAAAAAAAATAGAATTTCATGCATTACAAACAAAAATGAATTGGTTTTAATTTGAAACTATTTGTATTTTCTTATGACTTTTTAATTTACAATAAAATTAATTATTGTATGGACATATTGATGAGTTAAGCAATGAGTTAGTTAATAAGTTAATCAATGAGTTAGTTAGCTAATTAGAGTGAGTCAGACAGTAATTATTCTATTGATCAATTATTTACAATAATTAGTCATCATCAATTCAACTAAAATTTTCCTTAAAAGCATAGACCACAAGTTTAATTAAATTTTACAGAAAATATCAATAAAAACGTATAAGATATTTGATGGTTTGTTAGTACATTTTAGAATTACAACACCACAAAAAGCTGATTCATTTGAGATTTGGCATAGCAACGCCAGGTGGTATATATCGGATACACAGATACAGACGAAGACACACACACACACACACACACACACACACACACTCATACACAAACACAGACACATATATAGAAATGTAAACATAGCATAAATATCTAAATATCGACCCGATTTTATTCGTGATCACTCTTCACAGGTACCATTACTACTATTGCTACTATTGATACTGATTGTAAATAACAATTAAAAAGGAATTTAAAGGTAAATAAACTGAAAAAGCTAATATTAATTAATAAAAATTGTAATTATTACTATGAATTTTTTCTTTTTCCATTCATCTGCTTACTCTTTTTTTTTTACATCATCAATTATTGGTAAAAAGGAATGTTACGATATATGATGGATTTAAAATTTATAAAAATTTCCATTATTACGTTTATTGTTAATTCCTTTTCCTTCTCTTTTTTGTTCTTCCTTTCCTCTTTCCTCCTCCTCTTCCTCCTCCTCCTCCTCCTTTTCTTTTATTTCCTTTTTATAATAGCAATGAAAACGATTACTACTAACTCGAAATATCATCACTTTTTTTTTTTTTTCGCCACAAGTAATATTTTAAACAAAAAATTTGAAAATGCCTTCCTTTACCAATTATGCAACTAATAGTTTAAAATATTATATAATATGTAGCTAATAACATAAAAGTATTATTAATAATATAATATTTTAATGAATGATGCAATAAAATAACAAAGCTAATAATATAATTAGTAATATCACAATGATATGTAATTAATGATATTTTAATGTAATTAATTATACAATCTAATAAAATAATATAGTGAACAATATGATGATACAATATAATGTATGATGTAATACAAATGGTTTACAAATTTCAAAATAGGCCTATTTCCTGTCCATTATATCATCGCATTAACAATATGGCGTAACTTTGTGAAATTAATCGAATTTTTTGGAATTATTTTTGAACTATTATTCAGAACTATTAGAAATGTGATTAGCAATAGGCAATACGATGGATGATAAAAATATGATGATTAGGATAAGATTTGATAATAATTTCTTCAAAATTATGACCAAGAAATAATTTTGCAAGATTTATTTCATCTAACGAAATTTCATCTAAGTTAGGTTCGAAGTTCATCATATTCCTCTATTCAACTGTACATGAGGGATAAGTATAGTTGAATGTTGAAGTATGATGAATAATGCAATAAATTTCTTTGAAAGTTTTAAGCAAAATTAAAGTGACATTAATAATTAATATTTCCAGGAAATTTAGGACAAATCAAAAAGACTTTATAGCTTACTGATCAAGCTATATGCGAGCTCGATTATTTACAAAACTGATTGGGATCATCAACAGTTAAGTGAATCTGAATAAAATAATTTGATAATTCTACTAATGGAGTGTTCTATTTGGTTTCATCAATGTATTAATTATTATCAGAAGTTGCAGAAAACTTAATAATCAAGCTGGCATATATGCTGTTGTTGAAGAAAATACAATTATTTCAATAAAATATTTGTTGTTCTTTACACCAATACGCTAATAAGCAAAATAAAGTGCATAATGAGGACGATTAACTGGAAAAGATATCTATGAGGGAAAATATTTGCAAAACATTTTTAATGTGTTATGAAAATTAAATTTAAGAGCTGAAATTGGAATTCATATTTTAATTTAAACCAGTAAATCAAGTTTTAATGTTTGAAGCAATATTAAACATGTTTCTGCTGTAAAGTATCATTAGTTATCATTACATTTACTCAAAACTTTTTGGCATGTACAATTTGAAGAAATGTTTATTGTAAACCTAATTTTATGAAAATTTAAAGGTCTGGATTGAAATTTTTGTACCTAACTTAAAATTAAAAATCATTGATTGAAAATTTGCTATTCAAAATGTCATCAGGAAAAAATTGTGTTAAAAAAATGATGACACGACATAAAAATTGAAGTGAATACAACGGATAACAATGGATAATAATTTTTTCCTCCATTCAGACAAATCAAATCAATCAAAGAATTATTCAATTTGATGGTTTCAATTTGAATAAACCTATATTCAGTGATCTCACGATTCGGTTAAATAGATTTTAAATAAGCGAAAATGACATTGTTAAACTTCTATTCGTACTTATCCAAATGCATCGAGAAATCTTTAGTAGCATTTACCTTTTCCAAAAGAGATAGGAAAAAAGAGTTATTTTTGTCAATGAAATATTTTATACAAAGAAAAAAAATTAGCAAATCTTCTTGTAATTTTTTTTTTTCTTGAAATTTCTACAATTTGTCTGTTTTTATGAAACCACTCGACATCTTTTTCATTCCATATAACTTATAATAGCTCAAACGTTGCGATAGATAGGAGAAAAAAGAAAAAACATCCATCTGAACAAATTTTATTTTTTTTTTTTCGATAGTTTTTTGATAAATTTTTTTTCCTCATTTTTGAACGATTTAGCGCTTGCTCAAACGTTTTCAAAAATTTGATAAAATTAACACTCGATATAGTTCTTGTGCATGATGAACTGAAAATAGAATTACAAATCGTATATAAATAATGAACTGGAAATGACATTGCGGATCAATCAGAACAGGCTGACCAATAACGTAATAGATATGAATTCGTGCCTTAGTACGATTGAGTACATTGTATTCAAATTCTTTTGTTGTATTAGTCAACAAAGAGTTTTGGGATCATTAAGGATATTATATTTTCAAAAATTCAAATAGTGATATAATTTTAGGATTATATTTTTGACTGCTCCTTTTTCTATATTTAATCATTCCTGATTGGAAAAGAGTGTGAATTCCACAATTGTCTTCCTGATGAAGGAAAAGTAAAGCGATTTGTTAAGATGCGTATGGCTTAGTATTATTTAAATAATAAAATAATGGTTAGAATAATAATGTTGAAAATGGAAATTATTCCCTATTATCAAGTCAAATGTTTTCAATGATCGTTGAAATACAAGCAATACTTGCGCAGGAATGAAATAGATGGATAATTTGCCATGTTAAATTTCTGAAAAATATTAATCTATTCGTCATTTTGATGATAAATAAAGTTTCAACAATGATAATAATCTCTTCAATACTGTTTAAATTCCATTAAAAGTGTCATGCATAAAAATTGGAAGAATAGGATAATAAGAAAAGAGACATTACAAATTTCCTATAATTCTTTTTAAAAGTAGGAGAAAAAATATCGAAAAAATCTCACAAACATTTGAAAATTTTGTTATCGACGTTTCATATAAATATTGTTGCAAATATTCTTTGGCTAAAAAAAGTAAAATGTGAAGTGGCAGTATACCTTTCTCTTTTTCGACTTGTAAATGTATGATTCAATTGATGATTTAAATGTTATGAAATGAAATATAGTTATGACAAACAAGTCGCATCATTCACTTATCCAAATATTATAAAGAATCAGTGAAATATTTTGAAAAATTGGTAATATTATGCGGTAAGCATTTATTGTGGAACTTAAAATTAGCGCAGAAATTAAAAACTTAAAATAGTAAAATTGAAGGCCTTCGGCCGTTTGGCACAATGTCCAACAAGTTTAATTATTCGAGACTTGGAATGTCGATCGATAAAGTTAAAGATAATTAAAAAGTTTAAGATGCTTAAAAGTAGGAACCTAAAAATCCCGGAGTTTAATGCTAAGAAAAATGAAAATATATTTTTAGATTTATCAAATCGTATGATTTAAATTAAAATAGTCACTAAAATTCATTTATGCGCAGAGTGATAGTGCATATTGCATTAATAAACAAATTTTAAATTTCATTCAAATTAAAGCATTAAAGAGCTCAGTGAATAGAATTTATTCACTTACCATTAAATGGTAAGTGAATAAATTCTAGGAGTAGTATAGCTCCATATTTAGATGCAATCGATTTCTTCCTTTTATTTACCTTTTTTCAATCCTACTCTTTTGATCCATAATGATTATCCATTATTATTCACCTATTCATCGTAATTCTATCCGAAAGAGGTCATCATCCATGTTATGCTACCTCCATTTCCTCTTGACCATTCATGATATCATGAACGACCAACAGATATTATGGACTTCATACAAATTTGCATTGGATAAATGCAAATTTTATTTTAGAATAAATTGCATTATTATAATCTCCGATCACTTGAAATCCTTTAAATGGCTTCAATTTGCTTGCTTATTGTGTCCCATTGAGTAACATGTAACAATTTTAAAATTTCCCACACCTTTTGGTTATTCACAAATTGTGCTTTTTGTCCCTCTTCTCTATCTCCTACTTTTTTATACATATGCCTACTTCGTTTCCTTTTCTTCACCTCCTCTCTCTCTCCTATCTTTTTAACTGTCAAATGTCAAATTTTGATAAATTTTGATGTTTGCCTTGGAAAACGGAACATTAGAATGATTGTTACTTTTAGACTGGCATATAAAAATTCCAGTTTTAAATAATTGGGTAAAAAAAATGCAAAAAATTCTTTTTTCTGATAATAAATTCAAGGAAAAAAGAAAAAATCGAATTCCGAATGTTCCATTTTTTCATTCATTATTTTTTCATTTTTAGTTTTGTCGTATAGCTTGATGATATTAGATGAAAAACAGCTAATAATAATAACAATAATAATAATATTAATAATAATAGTAATAATAATAATTAATAATAATAATAATAAATGAGAAATTAATAAATTATTATTATCCTCGTACATTCTTCTTGTAGTTAGATTTTCGGAATTATCGAAATTAGAATCTAAAAAATACTTGCCTAAACGGTACAGAGAAGTGTTCCTTATAATCAGAATCCGACGCAAAAGGGAAGAGTTCCATTCCAGCAATGCTACTTTAGTAAATAAGTTATTATAGGTAGCAAACATATTTTTTTGGGTTAAACTATCTATATTTTTTTTTCGAGTCAAATTGCAAATATTTTAGTTGAAGCAATGAAATCCATGCTGAATTGAGAATTTTATTTATTTTCTTTTAAAAATGGGAAAAACATTCTAAATCTTGGTAAAAAAACAATTCAAAAATAAGAATTTTGCTTTAGAAGCAGGTAAAAAAGACTGGCTCTCGAAAAAAAGGAAAAGTGAACTGGTTTAATTCGTTTATTTAGTAATTAGCTGATAAATTAATGGCTTATAAGCAAATAAATTAAATAATTAAAGAATAAAAACGAAATTATACGAATTTATACTGAAAATAGTGCAGAAACACTTCGAATTTTTAGCATAAGCTTTACATATCGTAGTGTTGTTTGCTTAAATTGACCGAACTTCATGCCATTGATAATATTAGCTTCCAAAGTTACCTCTTAAAAGAGATACTCAGTGAAACAACTTTTTTTTTGGAAATTTTGAAAACCATGCATTTGTCCCAGCGAATTTTGTTGCTATAGCTGTAGAAGAATGTATCAGCTTTAAATTTAGATGGAATAAATAGATATAGAACAAAAAATTGATACCTTCATACTTATCTCTTTATGTATGAAAACCAATTTATGATTTTATAGGATGAAGCTCGAATCATTACATATTGCTGCAATATTCTTTCTTTTTTTTTTTCAACGGAGGCATATTAACTTAGTGAATAAAGGTTACATTAATTTGTTTAATAAAAATTGTTTATCACTTTTTCTAGAATCATATTAAGTAATATCAGCTAATAAAATACCAGCAATAAATTGCAAGAATAGTGATATGTTACAAGAACAGTGTCTTCACTTTCATCTGAACCGATTCTAAACAATCTACTCTCTTAACCAGAAAGAGAACTTTAACCGGAACATTTGCTTAATGTTTCCGAATTCATTTACGTTACTGCATTCAATGCATACAATGAGCACTTCAGAAGCCATGACGCTTTATGAAAACAGCGTCCTTATTTTTGGTGTCAATTGCTTGTATCTTATCAGGTAGCTATGTAAATGAGCGGAAGTATTTCAGCTTTCGGACAAAAGGAAGACACTAAACTCTTCATGATTACAATATTATTTAATTTTTTTTTTTTTTTTTTTTTTTGCACAAATGTAAAAATAGTAAATATATAAGTGAAAAAAAGAAACATAGGTGACAAAAAAATTTAACATATTTTATACTTGGCAAAAAATTAAAATAACTATTGCATGGGATTGTTCTTCTTTTAGATTTCGTCTGGCTAAACGTGGATAACGGTTGATATGTGCCTGTATCAGAGCAATCATTCATTGAGCTGAGAAATCAATAAATGATAGCAAGGTAATCTAGTGATATGATAAGCATAAGTGATATTTTCAACAAAGTTTCATAGATGCAATCAATACTGCGTTGTATGCTGCCTTCAGTTGTAATGCCTGGAAATAAAAATACAGAGCAAGATTATCTTGAACCGCCGAAATTTGAACTTTTAAAATTTATGTAAAATTTTCATTTGAATTTGTTAATTTTCAATCTTAGCATTTGTAACAGCATGATAAACGGCGAAAATGCAAAGAGAAATAATTATTTAGCAATGTATATTAATATCTTAAACTGACCAATTTAGATAAATTAGCCTCCATATAGAGCTATAAATATGTCGTAAGAATTTAATTAAATTAGAAAATCATTTAAAAATTGGACAGTAATTGAAAAGTTGTAAATCTTCAGAGAATTATGAAATCATCGAATAGTTTAATGCTTAATGCCCTTTTTGCCAACTGATACTCGACAAAAAAGTCGTTACCAAAATATATCACAATTGTATAACAATTTTTTTCGAATGAAATTTCGGATGTCATGAAAGTTGATTTTTATTGCTGTGTTTAAAGTTTTTAAAGTTCTAAATTTAGCTTGAAAAATGCGACCGTCGTCCTTGGGATTTTCATCTTTTTTCTCAAAATTATACGATAAATGTCGATGATAAAGTAATGCGATACATGTGAAGTTTCATTTAGAATGATACCTAAACTGCAAATTTGATGAAGGAATGATTGAGCAATCAATATAAGCGTGATGCTACACTCCATCCTATCCAAAATAACGATAATTTGCTTTTTGCAAACTAGCCAATTATTAACCTTCAGTTTTTTTTACCTATTCATATATCCGAGTTCATGTACTGACGGACATACGTATACGCTTAATGTAGCTCATCACATACATAACAGTACAATTTTATAATTTTTCTTACCTTTTCCTTAAAAACTTCATAATTTGTTTCCATTTCTCGTTGTGCTGCTGCTTCACGCAATACATTCAAGTTTTTTTCTATACGTTGCCATTTCTTTTCCACATCTCTTAACTGGAAAGTTTTCCACATTAATTCATATGAATTCACAAAATCTGATAGAATACAAATTATCCCTCGCTGAAAAATATGCGAAATGATTATATGCTAATAACGTTAATACAATCGAATTCATGATGGATTAACCGAATCTTAAAATGTATCTCGGAATCTTATTAGTTTTAGGTATGAGAAATAAACAAAAAAAAAAAAAAAAAAAACTAACTGTAGGCAAAATTATCAACCTTGCAAATTAAATTTCTTAAAACATTTTTAAAATGAACTTCAGAACATAAATTCTCTGCTCTGTACAGTTTTTTGAAAATTCCTAAATTAACCAATATTTTCTCACTTTGATATATTCGTCGTTCTTTTCGAGCCGAAATTTCATTTGATCTAATTCATCCATTAATTTCTGATATGAATTGTTAGTTTTTGGTAATTCTACCGCCAAAATTTTCTGGCGATTTTCTAATTCCTAAAAAAGAAAACACTGTTTGTAATCATACCATTGATACAATATAATCATCATTGCAATCTATATATGCTCTTCTTAATGAACTTCTTAATCGTACCTGACGCTTCTGTTCCTTATCAGCTTTCAAATCGTTGATATTTTCAAACTGTTCCATCTTCTCATCTATTCCTTTTATTCGTTCATTAATCTGATTGTTGTCAGTTTGAAGATGTTCTTCCAGCTTATCCAATTTAAATAATTCTTCTTGTAAACAAACATACACTGCAAGTATTGGTATCGATTTGCAATGGTATCAATCATATTAATACCATTATAAATTTTAGATTTTGGAAATAAAAGATGGCAAATTTATAAATCATTTCAAAATTTCAGATTTCAAATTCCTCCAGTAATTAGCAATCAAAGAAAGAAAATTAAATTGTAAATTGTTGAGGTTTTAAAAATTTTCTGAGAAAATTTAATGATTCAAAAGCATCCTACTTACATTCCTTCAATGCTGATGCCGAAATATTTTCATTAACCTTCAATCCAGTGAAATCCAGGTTAATGTTCTGGGAGATTAAACAGAAGTTCGTAGTATTTGTTGAAATTAATTCTAATATACGGATCACTTCAGCAGATATCTCATCGATTCGCGACTCTTCTTTTGCTCTCAAATTGTCGTATGCATTCAAAAATTCATCTATTTGCATTTCTTTTAGTTTAAGCTCCCGGTATTTTTCGTTTTTTTCACCTGGAAAAACATAGTATATTTTCAAATTTTGACTTGAATTTTTCTAAAATTTAAGTGCGAATCCTACGTTAGTCTCGGCTAACAGAATTGCTGCACCGAACAATAATAATAAGTATCATGATAATTGGCAACTGTTATAACCATATTAATCTTTATTTAAGCATAAGATTAGAATTGTTAATTCAATGTTTTCATTCGAAATCATTAAATATGATAGTAACTAATAGAAATAATAAAAGAATAGATAAATGATTGTTTAAATAAAATTATCCAATAATAGTTGATAATTTACCAGCGACATTTTCCATTTCAATATCAAATTCTCGTAATTCTTCCGTTAATTGCTTGATATGTTCATTAATATCATCTAATCTGTAAATTAAAACATCAAAACATTCTTTCATATGATTCAGTGATATGTATTAAACCTAAAGTAACTAAAGTCTCATTCCTTTCATTCGTTATATTAAGTATCATTTATTAGTTGACATTTCGTAGTTAATAATAAGTTTCAAAATTAAAAAGTATATTAATAATACTTACTGCTTTTGTATTACATTGATTTCATCAGTTGTACGAATGACTGTTATCAATAAACGTTCACGTTGTTCATCTGGTGTACCATCTGCGTTAATTTCATCAGTAATTATTTGTTTTTTCTCTTCTAATTCCGCTAAACGTTCGTAAAGTATGGCTATAAATGAGTGACAATAAGATTTTTAATATATACTGAATAAAATAAAAAATTAAAATTATTTCAAAAATTTACTTCAAACTTTCCTAAATAACGAAGAACTACTAAGATAATCTTGTATCATTAGTGATTTTGCATGTTTATGTATATGTTTATATGTTTGATGGTTAGTTTACCAAATATATTTTTATTGTATTTTCACAAATTTGGTAAAGAATTCGGTACTTAATGCATTATTTAAAAGAAAAATAGCTCATTCAGAAATATATTTAAATTTAAACATTATGAAATTTTTGATAATTATAAAAAATTTCAAAATAATTGCTATAAATAAAGAGTCTTCTTTCACAAATCAATCATATTTCAATATACGCATAAATATTATTTGTTAATCTTTTATTAAAATATACTAGCTTGTTGTTTGAGTGGAAATTTCGCCAAATATTCATCAAATTGTTTCTTCTTTTGATTCAATTCATTCAACGTTTCTTGTTTCATCTGACATTTTTCCAATAATTCTTCATTTTCCTTCTTCAGTTCTTCATATGCATCATAAATTGCTGGATTCTGAATATTGATAAAATGATTTTGAAATTTCGAAAAACGCTGGATGGAATGTAGATTTTTAACAAATATATATGTTTCTAATATTTATTAGAAAAAAATATTTTGCTTAAATTTAATGAATATACCATCGAATGAAATTTAGCATTATTTCGAGCTTTCTGTTCTTCGATTTCACTTTCAATCTTGCGTATATCTTCTTCCTGCATATGTCGATTTTCAGCTAATTCGACTAAGCTCTTTTCTGCATCACTACATTGTTCATGTAATTTAGCTAATTCATTTTCAATTTCATGCAATTCTGAATTTGTATTGATCAAATCCACTATCTGCAAAAGTTATTTCAAGTTGTAAAAACAAAATTATATTTAGAAATTTCAAGAAAAGCAAAATGAAAGGAAAGAGAAGGAGAAACATTAGCAGATGGAGAAATATTGATCTATTTTATTTTTCACCATTAGCAACGATATTGTTAAAATCGCCAGAAAGCATATATTTATTAATTGTTTAATAAGATAAGAATCAATCAGTAATCTATTTTTAAGTATTCTTGCCTTCTGGCAGAATTTTCTACAATTCAGATCATGAAGATCTGTAACAATTTATTTTGTTTGTATGAACTACAAAAAAGATCGAATTTCAGACTTGTACTATTTATTGGCTATCACAACAATTTTTTTTTTCAAATTTCAATATAACACTATTAAAGTTTTATTTTTAACCTTATTACAATCCAGCAAACGCCCTTGCAATGTTCGAATTATATTTGCTTCTTCCTCTGTCCTGAAGATGATACCATATAAATTAAAATAGTGGTTAAAAGTGAGTTTGATATTTAGAAAAATTATCATATAGATCCTATCATATTCACTCCAAAAAGCTTGTAACCTTTGCTAACAATATAATGTTTAAAGATAAATTATTGACTAAATTTTTTTTGCATTCTTTGAAAAAAAAAGTTATTGATTGATTTTTGAATTCTTATTTTGTACGTTTGTATATAATATTGATCATCGTTTAGTTTTAAATTTCAAATTTTTTGTCTCAAACAAGAACTGGTCATTACTACTGGATTCAGTCATTTATTATTTTTTAAACTCTTTCTTAAAATGGTAAATATTCACTTTTTTTCATAAATCAATAAATTTTGTCGATCACGTTCACCTTTGTTCAAATCACCACGTAATTTGTCAATTTCACTTATCAAATTTTTCATTTGTGCTCGAAGCAATGACATGTAGTAGTTCTTATCGACCACGAAACGTCCAGCTATATTGATAGAATAATCAATTTTTTCAAAATTTCAAAACTTATCATTGAAGCATTGAATTTGGTATTTCGAAATCGCTTCAGATAACGTTTTACTAAATAACGTAAAGATTCTTCGAAGAAAGAGTAAAGTTATTTGTTTGCTATCAATTTCTGCCGTACTAGCAGATTCATTCATCCATTCTTTGAAACGATAATTATAAATGAAGAAATTCAACCTCCAGCTCTTGTTGGTGCTCTAACACCGGTCAATCCTTGTTGTGTTACAGGTCGCATCGCTGTACCACGTGGTGCTGTTTGAATCACACCTGTTACTAATTTTGCATTTTGAGTCGTACCTATTCGACTTCGAACCCTTTCGTTCTGCTAAAATTCGAATTCATCACAATGTGAATTTCTTATGGAAAATTAAAATTTAAAAATTAAAAGATTCGTATTGATGCAAATTCCTGAAAGAATATAATAAAAAAAAAGGAAGAAAAAGAAAAAGAATTACCGTAGCCGAATTCAATCGTGATGGTGAATTAGATCCAATTCGACTCGCTGTAATAATCATCATAAAAATTTGAAATTTCCAATTGACATTGTTAATTAACATTATCAATTAATTTTCTGCTTTTAACATAATTGTTATCATTACATTATATCTTTTCAACTGTATAAGTTATATAAAGTTTATATAATGGGTTTATTAAAATTGCAATGTTTAAATTTGAAAATTTAAAAACTCAAATTTCATTAGAAATTATACCATATGTATTGTAATTCTGATACTCATTTACTTTTCGTTTTGTACTCATTGGGCGGTAAAAAAATTTCTATTTTTTACTTTTTATGTTATGAATATATTATAAAAATATTATTGCATATAAAGTAAAGAATAATGATGATGTGAAAGTAAAAAATAACCGTTGTGTAATAACTTAACTTCAAATTGTGCATAGTATTCTCAGAAGGTTGAATTATATCATTATTATTATTTATTATTATTATTATTATTATTATTATTATTATTATTATTATTATTATTATTATTATTATTATTGTTATTATTATTATTATTATTATTATTATTATTATTATTATTATT
>JABVXV010000500.1:0-33536 GCA_013365325.1 Dipetalonema caudispina | reverse complement strand
TATTATTATTATTATTGTTATTATTATTATTATTATTATTATTATTATT
Source organism: Dipetalonema caudispina (assembly GCA_013365325.1). Taxonomy (NCBI): domain Eukaryota; kingdom Metazoa; phylum Nematoda; class Chromadorea; order Rhabditida; family Onchocercidae; genus Dipetalonema; species Dipetalonema caudispina. The sequence goes on along the minus strand of JABVXV010000500.1, from coordinate 33,487 downwards.
ATTATTATTATTATTATTATTATTATTATTATTATTATTATTATTATTATTATTATTATTATTGTTATTATTGTTCTTATTATCATTATCATTGTTAATACTACTTTTCATTGTTCTTGTTGCCATTATAGTTCATTATTTTTATTATTGCTATTATTATCGTTAGTGCTGTTATTATTATTATTGCTTTATTTGCTAATCTTTTTTTCACATTTGAGCATATTATTTGACGACAGAGTAGTGAGTAACGTATGACCATTGTATAACTGTATACGGTAAAATAGCACAGTATCCTTTATTACAATAATCTCTATGAGTTCTCGTATATGCTGATTAATGACTAAATACGGTTAAATAACACAATATTTTCACTGACTTCTGACTGGACACGGTAACAATACGGTTCGTTAGATGAAGAGAATGTCTAGCGTTAGTTTATCATATAACCTAAATGATGCTGTCTTACTGTATTATTATTACTACATTTGTTGAAATGTTAAAATCAAACTCATTTTTCCTGCATTATATCTTGTTTAGTGAACGAAATGAAACACAATGGGGGCGATTTGAAGGTGAAATGGAATCATCATGGCCACAAATACAAATTTATTCTTACAAAACAAGAACTGGCACAGGATGATGCTTTTGAAATAAGTTCATTTACTGAGCAAAATCTCGAATTATCCAATAATGTTTAACTTGAAATTAATGAAAATGTGTAATCATTAATTTCAGCAATTACAATAATTCAAATATTAGTCATAAATCACTCCTCTCAATTTTTAATCATTGTTTTCCCATTTGGCTTTTTTGCTGTCCCTTTTAACTTAAATTTTTCAACAGAAAAATTTATAGGTTTTATTTCAGAGCGATTTACTTATTTTGTTTTAGATTTTATTACGAAAGATTCATCGACAACTACCAGATTTTAATGATGTATTAGCAAGTTATGATAAATATGGTAGTGAGGTGATCTTATTACTTTTTTCTATTTCTTCTTCATATTCAACAACAGATAATGGGTTATATTATGTAAATGTGTTTCGAATTTGAAATTCGAGAAGTTATTAGATTTTTTAACTTTAAATTTAACCTATCTAAATGGGGTACAGATGTTATCCATCGATTAATCATGATCATTTCTTATTCTTTTCGTACCAAAATTAAATTGTTTTTATGTGACTCCGTGAAATTAATTTGAATTTAAAGTGTATTGTGGCAACGGATAGCGAATTCCGCCAACTTATACTTCTTGGCAAACGAAATCTAAAAATGTATACAATACGAAGATGTTTGCATGCACATTCATTTCGACCACATTCCATCCCACTTGTAAGTTTATTTATCAATCTTCTCAAATAATTTATTAAAATATTTACTTGACTAATTTAAATAAATATATACTTCTGCTAGGAATTTTCACATTATATTACTAATTTAAATATTTGCCATTAATATAATATTCTTGTTCAGTTTTGCTTCCAGTTTTGTTTTGTAGTAACTAAAAAAAAATTACGATAACCAATTATGAAAAAAAATTGTTGATTATTTTATTTTCAGGATAATGCTCGTCTAAAACGATTACCTCCACGATCGACTAGTTGCTTACGTGAACCTCCACCATCGTATCGGGAAAGTCAAAAAGATACAATGCTACAAATTCATAATTCTTATCGTTCGTTACCTCAATGGGGATTTACGTCGCTTTCACGCGTATATATTTTTTCGTTCTAATTGTGATAAACTAAATTTACGTTGAGAAAAGCTTTTTTATGGAAAAAACTTGGAAATTTGTAATGGTTTTTTTATATTAAAATTTTATTAAGTTAACAAATGACAGTGCATTAAAGTACCACTTCCTAATATAAAAGATGATTTATAATGCATTAAAGAATCTGTTCTTATTGTAAAAAATATTTCAAAATCAAAAAAGAAGTTGAGAAAATTCGCTTAAATGAAATGAAATTTAGAAAAAAGCAAAAGAAATTAAATTTTGTTTAAATACAATGTCCTTTACGGTTGAGAAAATTAATATTATTTTTTTAAAAATTTTTAATACCTTATTTTCTATGAAATAAAAATCATTCCTCGCAAATATTCGTTACGATTGGAAATAAGTAATTTTTCAAAAATTTATGTAAAGTATCTTTTACAATAAAAAATTATTCGCATAAATATTTATTATGATGGGAAAAAAGTAAATAATTTTTAATAAAATTTAGGCAAGATATTGTTTACTACGAAAGATTATTGCCTATATTCGTGAAATATTGTTTAATACAAAAGAAAAATAAATGGAATTTAATTGAAATTATTATTTCAGGTACCATCATCCAGTTTCGGTTGTGTTTGCGCTCATTATGACACTGCCATTAGTACCGGTACCGGTAGTGGACGTTATGGACAATCATTAATTTATGGTTATCCACCACAGTCATCAATGATGCATAGCTTTTTATGTTCACCGTTTCCATTTGATGGGCATCACCGAAGTTGGCATTGTGGACCAAAATGTTTGACTTTAGGTTTAGGTGGTAAAAATCATCGTCCAAAGTATACCTCGTGGTGGAATACGATCTTTTAATTATATTTATTCATTTTTTGAATTACTTTTACTTTTATAATATCACGTATTATAAAAAGACCCTTAACAAGGATAGGAAATATAATAGAAAGCATAATATGAAAAACTTCCTTTTCTTTTTCCTTTCGCTTTTAATGATTAGAAATGTGATTTGTTTGATTCATGATCCAAAAAACAAATTCAGTAAATTTCTTTCCCTTCTCTTCAATTTATTGATTGCGTCTATTTTATTATTTTGCTTCACTTCTACTGGAAATTTCTACGAAGCTTAAAATGCAAGCTGAAAATTTTAAACTATACAAATATATAGATTTGCTTTGCTCTCTGGTCTGCGATTATTCAAAAAATTGCTTCCTTACTTACATTTACATATTTTTATTTTGATAAAATTTCAAAACCATTATTTAGATGCGAATTAAAGCTTTCAAAGATTTTTTTTGAACAAAACTAACAATTTACTCAGCCACTTTCGAAGATTACAATTTTATCAGTCTTGCAATCAATGGTAACAGTGTGGAATATAATTCGCTTGATTATTATGCGAACAAAGAGGTGTGGTATTCCGCTGGCTGCAGTAAAATTTCAAAATTATAAGAAATCAAGAAAAAAAGAAAAAGAACGATGATTATACCATTGTTTTTTGACAATTATTGATAATATATTGCGTACGACCGTATCGTGAGATTACTGTATCTAAAATACAGTTTCCTGATGAAAATCGCTGTGAGATGACAATAGCTATGAAAAAAAGAAAAAAAACTATCACGGTGTATTTGCTGGATAGATTTTCACAAGATTTAAAATTATCGCTCGAACTTTAATCTGTAAAGCATTTTTAAATAGCTTTATCTTTTTATTTTTGCATGATCTTTTAATTGCCACTTCTTTTTTATAAGTAATTAATTTAATTTAATACCCATCTTTAATTAAACCTTAATTTTTGAAAATAGATAACTTTTTTTCCATACATATATGCACATATACCCTGACATATGCGCTTTTGTGAGTGTCATTTTGTTAATTTTATTATTTCAAAAGAGAAAAAAAAACAACGTGCTCTTAATTAATGCATTATTTATTACATATATATTTGGAGTATATTCCCATGAAAAGATTAAATTGATATTTCAACATTTTTAAACAACTGTTTGTTTTATCAGAAATAAAAATGTGCGGATGCTGAAAGAAATGATTGGTTGTGCAACTTTTTCAGAATATTAAACCCACGTAATGAATCGTTAACAATGGAGTGTTAGTGAGAAAATGAAGAAAAAGAAATAAGGGTGAATAAATAGTTATAAAAAACGATCATGATTATTTTCATATGAAATAAATTAATTAAAGAAACAATTCGAGTATAAAATACAAAAGGTGGTTAACAATTGTTCAAATGTGAATTAATTAAATGTGTCATACACTATTTCAATATTATTTAAATGTGAAAAGATGAGCAAAGTGTACCACTTTTATAAGTAAAATAAATTATTTGATATGTGTCATTTCAGAATACAGGTAACCTATGAAACATTGCAAATTATTGTCATCCAAAAAACGACACGATTTTTTGGTCGAATAATTTAGAATATTTCGAAAATTCCTCGATTTCATTTATAGTGATTCCTGTGAAAGCATTGATTTATATTTTACATCCTTGCATTTGGCATATTGATATTAAATTTCTTGCAACAAAACTGTCAAAATTAAATTTAACAAATTTGTTCGAAAAGTAAACATTCTAATGCTTCTTCATAGAGCGTACTGCTTGCATCCATCATCAATAGATTTCTAAGAAAAAGCGTTTAAAAGTTTTATTATTTTAAGATAGTACAAGAAATATCTTCCAAGTGATAGGATGAAAGGAAAAAATTTTAAGTTTAAATGGTTTAAAATATTTATATTTTATATGCGTCTTCGTTACAGGCGCCTTTTTCCATTGCCATAGGACAGCATGCAAATTTGTTTGAAATGTTTCTAATGCAGCACAAGAAATGCATTCCAAATGACAACGAAAAAAGTTTCAAATCTTGGTCATTTAAAATGTTTTTTACTTAATATGAACCTTTGCTATAGGCGCTTCTGTCCGATGCGTCAGCACGCAAATTTTTCCGGAAACTCCTTAATCTGTTTAATTTGTCTAGCAAGCATTTAAGATATATTATGAATTAAAAAATGCTGGAAATTTTCATTTTGGAAATTTTTATTTGAGACAGAAAGAGATCGACGTTAATTTTCACAGAATCATTCTCATTTTCATTGATAGAAGCTAGAACTGTGTATTCATCAATATGATAATATTGCGAGAATTGAAAACTTTTATAAATTTTATTTTTAATAATGAAGCATTTGAAAAAAAAAGTTTAAAATTCAGTTTTTTTTACTAAACATGGCTAGCGATCTTAAAATATGTCATCTTTTCTAATAATTTAAAGAATATATGTTAATACACTAAGCTGACACAAATGTGAACAACGTATTTGTATTAAAATTATAAAGTAATCAAATAATTACAGTGGTCTGAGAACTTTTAAGCTTGTTATAAGGTGTAGGAAAAAGAAATGAGAGAAAAGTTTGTCGGATAATTCATAATAATAATCTAATTAAGAGAGATGGTATTGTTGGAGAAATGATAAAGATGATAAGGATTGTTAGAGATAAATTGAGAATTACCGTTAGCTCAGATTGTTCCATTGATTGAGAGCATTTTTATTTTAGTGTATGAAAATAAAATTCTGCATTGTAGTGTAGAATTCCGATAAGGTACTGCTGAAAAAAAGAGAAATAGTTTTATTTTAATTGACCATTCATTAATATACAATTTACTTTACCTAAGCATTTCAAGCTTGTAATTAGAATTTAAAAGGAAAATTAAAATCTGAGAAATGCATCACTGATAGTGCTAAAAAAGCAAACCTGAACTTACACCTATTGAGTTAAAAAGTTAGTTAGAAATTCTTTAATATAATGCACTTTAGTATTTTCGAAAGTTCATTTTCACATACAAATTCTGACAAATATCGTAATCAAATTTTAGACGAAAAAATAGTATATGAAATGCATAAATTGATAATGTTGTTGCGGTTTCGAAATACAACCAATTCAACTCAAATAATTTTGAACTAACTAATTAATTTTATTGATTTTAATTTTCCTTTTATTGTAACAGTTGTTGCCATATCAAATTATAATCAGTGAATTCTGCATGTTGTTTTGGCTATAAATTCATAACAGGAACATATTACAATAAATAAATATGTATTTAGATGTTTACAATAATTTAGAAGAAAGAATCATATAACAATTCATTTTTCTTTTGTCCTGCTGCTTTTCCGTTCATAGATCCTCGTATGAGCTGTACTTATTTTGACAAAGTTTAATATTATTCAGAAATTTGAATAACATTTAAAATGATCTGTAAGACATTTCATCATTGAATGGAGTGATTAAGCCTCTATCATCACAAGTATGATAAATCAGTAAAAACACGAAAAAAATGTATACTAGTGTTTTAATAATCTGATTTCTCGAACACATCGAATTGGAAAATATCAAGAGCTATTAAAATGATATTCGTCAGTTATTATAATCTAATTAGTAAACTAATCATTGTACATGTTACTTAAATGTAAGGACTAATCCTGAATAATTGGATTATTAATACTAAACTTTGTAAGGTTTTGCAGTTGCAGTACTGCTTTTTTAATAGCAGTATTTCAAGAGGAAATAATTAAAAATAATCTGTTTTCAGCTCATTTCATTCTGTAGCATTATTTATAACAGTACTGAATATTTAAACAATTGCTTATAATCTAAAATTCAGTTGTTAGGTTATTAAGTCATTATCTAATGAAGATTACTATAAAATAATCTTTCGAGTGAGGAATGAATTGTTAGTTCATAAGCTTACTAATAAATCAGATGTTAATCAGTTTGCTAATTAATGTCAAATTATAAAATAACATCGAAGAGTGAAGGAATGAAATTGGCATATAATATGAATCTGAATAACCGATGTATCATATTGTATGATATATTGAATGGCTGAAAAAAAGAAACGATCGAATGGAATAATAAGGAATAAGGAGTTATGTTAGCTATATCTATTTGATACTGTATAGCTGCCACCGTAAGCTATATTTGTTACTATATGATTTTCATCGTGACTTACCAACGTAAACTGTGGCTATTTGATACTGTAAAATATTGATAATCGAAAGCTAGAGTGTTGTCATAAACTGTATTTGCTTGGTGCTGTAGAACATTTGCCATCATAAACTGTATCTGTACTGGTGTTGCAAAATGCTAACAACTGTAAGTTATTTAATGATTAAATTTGTTTAGTATTATAGAATATTTGGCACAGTAATGAATAAATTTGCATTTTTTAAAAATAATTCTCGCAACTAATAGTTTGGGAGAAGCGCAAGTCAATTATTTAATTAGTGACGATAAGGATGTGAAAATGTTCAGTGTGTAGAATGATTAAAAATACATAACGCAAAATTATGTTTATTTCAAAAATTGGCAACGTATTAGTTTTAATTTGACAAATTATAAATTCATTCATGATGGATAAATTATAAATTGGCGTGATAATTGTGACATCAATAAATGCAGGAAAAGGAATAACGATAGCAATTGAATTGCTTAAAATAATTGAATAATGGATAAGTAATTGAAGAATAATAATAATAGTAGGTCGCGATTTTGTTTAACAATATCGAAAATAATTTACTTATTTTCCATCGATAATTTTATAAATTATTGTGCGTAAAAAAGAACTTCAAATTCTGAAGTTTTTTTTTCTAAATTTGACACAAAAAAATTTACGACTCAATTTTAAATAAATACAAGGTGGGAATATTAGTATAATAAATTTATGTTCTATAAAATCTTTCACTCATCCATTATTATCAATCATAGAATTGAAATTATTATTCGATATCAAAAACAATGTTTCGATTTTTCTGCTTTTTTCTTTTTTCTTTTTTATCCATGAATTAATATTCCTTCTGATTTGACCATTTCAGTCGAAATTTTCGAGTCAATAATGAAACCCATGGATTTGGCAAAACTAAAAGAGTTTTATGCTAGAAAAAATAAGTGAAACAAAAATTTTTTAAAAAAGACACAATTTACTTTTACTGGAAATATAATAGCCTTAAACCAATCTAATCAAATTAATAGCATTAACTGAAATTGCAAATAGCAACAAACATTAAATTTCTTTTCAAAAAAATAAGAATAAAATCAAGGATAGAAAGCTTATATATGAGAATTAGATATCTTTGACGATTTCTTAAACGAATTTTATATTATTGACAATTTTCATACCAACTTTTTTTTGTTGTTTTTTTATTTACCTGTTGGTAAAGACTTTTTAATAGTAACAAAGCATTTATATTCTTAAGTTTTTTTTTCTTAAACCGTGAAAAGTAAAACTGAAAATTAAGCTTACTCGGTACTGGTTTTTCGTCAATATTTTGTCCTCTTCGATTGATAGTTTGAACAAAACTACAAAGCAAACAATTAATATTTCGCTGTTAAGATGTACCTTTACATCATTTAAAATTGAATTTCCACATTTAAAAGGAGGAGTCAGAACTTTGGAATCAAATTTCAATTAAACAAAAATTCAAAATCAAAAAATTGCATTTTTGAAAACTCCGTTTATACGAAATTTTAAAATTTTCTTACTTTAAATTCAAAAATAGGAGTTGCTCAATGATAATTAATAATAGCATAATCATTACCAAATATGTATTTAAAATTATCGGTTTAAAAAACAAGAAATCTTAACAAAATTTTAAATTTAACAGGATAAACTAACAAAGGAGTAACAACTTCATCATTGGTTGCTTTTTTGCAGATAAAGATTTTGCTCAAGAAATGAGTACATTGATTGGTTAGGTAAATATCCTTGGTATGGACATAATCGCCTAACAATACAATCAAAAATATTGGCCAATGTAGAAACATTGGAAATAGTTTATGTCTGAAATTTTTAATTATATATTTTAATTTTTCTTGGAAAATTTTTTAGATGCATCAAATTGAAATATTTATGTAAATTTTCTTTTCTTTTTACATTATATACTTTTCACAGTCTACAACGGAAAACGCCATTTGCTATTTCTGAAACACTTAATTCTAATTTGATGCAAAATTATTTCAATTTATTTGATATACCACACATATCAACTAATTAATAAATTTAGAAATTAGCTTATTATCGATAGGTAGTTATTCAGTATTAAATACTTAGTAATGAATTCTAGCGGAAAAGGCGAAAAAAACTACGGTAAAATTTATATTTATTATTTAACTTTAATTAGGATAAAGTTTGTGTTTCACATTTAACTTTAACTTGATGCAAAATTATTTCAATTAATTCAGTGATTTTTTGTAATATTTTAATGGAAAAAAAACTAATGGAATGCATAAATCACTAATTAATCAATTTAGGAATTATTTACGCTATTGTCCATTACATATTTAGTGGTGAACTCTGCAAAAAGGAAAGAAAAATGAAAAACTGCTACAGAATTTTAAATTAACATTTAACAAATAATTTTTCTGGATGACGCTTTTTCTTGTCAATCAAAAAAAAAAAAAAAAAATAATTCAAGCTAATTAATTTTCTCATTAAGTTTTAGAGAGAATATTCGGTTTGAAACACTAAGGTGAATTTTCTTCTTATTTTGAAATTAATATTATGAATAGTAGAAAATTCGTATAGCTGAAAGAAAAGTATTATAGGATGGTGGGAAAAAACTCCCCTATAAAATCTAATGAATACATTCAAACGTAAAAAAAAAACCAAAAATATTCTCAAATTGCAGAATATACTATTATTGTTATAGACGAGAGTTTATATTCATACTCAAATATTTTAATTTATTTAATTAAAATATGCCGTAGAGAATATTAATCAGAATGCATTATTTAAAATATGTAATAAACAAACCTTCCAAAATATAACGAATGCATTCAAATGACAAAAATAAAATGTATATTTGATAATATAGTATTACCAATGGAAGAGTAATTTTATACTCATATTTGAAATGAATAATATGCTATCATCATTGTAAGAATTGTTTCATATCCATATTTGAATATTTAAAATATTTAATTTAACATAAATTATAGAAAATATTAAGCAAAGTGCAATACGAGAAATATATATTAAAAAGATCTTGCATAATTTAATGAATGCATTTAAATGAGATGAAAACATATATTCAAATCATATTATGGAAATTAAAGATTAAAAGGTTACATTTAGATATTTGTACAGAAATAAATTTAATGTAATTGATTAAATTTCAATGTATAAGTAAAAACCTAATATATGTTACTTAATTGTATTTGATGGTTACAAGTAATTCTTAATCATAACGATAATATTATATTATTTCTTCAATTATTCACCTAATTAATGATAAAGAAAAAAAAAGATTGAATCGAGAAAATCAATTGGGATAATTACAAGGATGAGAAATAACAAGTATGGATGAGGTGTAGTGATAATTGGAACCATAAAATAAATATGCAATCTTAAATTAACTATTTATCAATTCATTTATCATTTTTCATTTTCCTATTATTAAATTTCAATGTATTTATTTCAATATTTATTATTCGAAAATTAAAATACGACAAAATATTGATCAATTAAAGTGTGAAATATTTAAATCGAATAAAATTCCATTTTATATATATTTATATATTGCGCAAATCAACATATGATGTCAGGGGAAAATTGGATAAAAGCCTAAAATAGGCATGGTTATATTTCCTTATGCTGGCATAATTATTCCATTCAAACAGCTTCACATAGATGAGAAAAAAAAAAAAAAAAAAAAAAAGTTAGATGACGTTATGACATCTGAGTATTTCAATAGATGAAAAGAAGATATTCAACGTTTAATTTATGCATACGTATACAATATTTTTGAAATGCGGGAATTCAACGAATAGAATATTATTGCAAAAAAAATTTTACGTTTAATTTACGCTTATAGCAAAAAAAATTTTACGTTTAATTTACGCTTACCTATGTTTGTCGCTTAAATATACAATATATATAAACTGTATTATTATTAAATCATATATTAAGGTAAATACTTGAAATATGTTATCGAATAAATTCATAAAGGAAAAAATTTTACATTTAACTAACTATATGCTTGTATATAAATCTATATATATAAATACGTAAAATATGATAAAAAAATGAGATATTTAGCATCAGAAATTTTACATTTAAACGTATACATCCATACTTAAAATGTGATATCAAATAGAATAGATATTAATTCATAAAATTTTTTATTTAATTTATGCTTTCATATATATATATATATATATTGTATGAAATGCATTTTTAAAATATAATATGATAAATATATAAGCCGTGAATGTTTTAAAACGATTTTCAGTTTTATATAAACGTAATGATTGAATTAGAATTCAAATTCTTATTTTTAATATCATTCTTGCCTTCAGTGTTTAATACTTTTTTTCGCTTTTCTTTTTTTTTATTTTCAATAACTGAGAACAAAAATTTTAAACCAAAAAAAAAAAGCTAAAATACTAAGATTTATATTATGTATCGATTTGGCAAAATTATAATAACATGGGCATGATTTGTCAATATTTATAATTTCTTATAAGCAAAAAAATTATTCTTTACTTTTGACATTGTGATATTTTTTTTTTTTTTTTTGCTTTTACTAACATTTGAAATAATTGCTTCAAATTGTTTATTTACCGAAAATTCAATTCCTCATTTTCATGAATATATCAATCTGCGGCATTTTCTGGTAAGAATGAAGGCAAAATTATTAATTTGACCAATTTGAAGTTGCTGAATCATTCGTTTGTTGAACAGCTTCCAACTTCCCAATTTCTTGACTACCAGAGTGACATTTAATATTTAAATTTGAACTTGCTATCCGATACAGATAAATTTGAGCCTTTTATATGGTATAATTAAATTAAAATATATTATCCAGTATAATTTATTTTGAAAATTGCAATGTTTACTGTTTCATCCCACATGGTCAAATTTAAAAACGATATCCGATATAATTAAATTTTAAATATGTCATTTGGTATATCATTTTTTATCCGGTAAAATTGTCACTGAATCATTTTGTATATTACCCAAACTTTTTCTCTCCTTCATATCCGTAAATGATTTCATTTCAACTTTTTGTTAATTTTATAAATGAGATTTCAACCCTGGAAAGCAATAGTAAGGGGAAAAAGAGGGAAAGAGGGAAACAGATAGAGAGAGAGAGAGAGAGAAAAGGATGAAAAGACGCGCTTATAAATTTCGACGAAAAATCTAAGCCAATTTTAAATGTTAACTAAAACTATGTAATAAGAGGCATTTTCATGCATAATCTATTTCAGGAAAAATTATTTTAGAAAAAAATTTCAAGAAAGAAGGAAAAATTGACATCAGAATGTTATTTTTTTCTCCTTATCTCCTCATTTCCAATCTTTTCAACAATTTTAATTTATACACTGATTTCTGATCTATGCAAACATAAAAAAAAAAAGGAAAGCGAAATGAGAAAAATTGCATAAAAGTTTATTTTAAGAAGTCTTAAAGTTTTACTTATTTCAAAAAAAAAAAAAAAAAAAAAAAAAAAAAGGAAAAATGGTTTTTTTTTTTTCAAAAATGGAAATGTTTCATATATCATTTCGTTCGTGATAAGACTACCGTATCAAAAATGCTAATTAACCAGGTATTCCGGATATTAATGGAAATGATATGCTTAACAAAAGTTATCAAAAATACTCACTCATTAATTTTAAAGGATTAATTAAATTCAGAAAAATTTTTGCATTACAAATCAAAGAACAAATTATTGATGTTATATGTACAACCAAACACATATAGATGCATTATTTATCATCACTTTTACTAAAAAAGAAAGAAAAATTAATAATAATTAATAAAATTACAAAAATTATTAAGAGCAAATAAATTGAGGAAGATAATTAGAAAAGAAAAAATAAATAAATAAATAAATAATAAGAGAAAAATGGATGATTAATAAAGAAAAAATATAAATTGATAATTTCAATTTTTAAAAATAATTTCGAAAAGAATTTATTTATACAAATTGTATTATACGACCTTTACAATTTGCAGATATAAAATTCACTTTTTTTTTTTCGTTTAAATAAAAAACTTTGCTTACATTCAAATATAAATTATGCAGACGAAATTATTTTTAATAATTGGTAGATATTGCTGTCAAGTAAAGGTATTTGCTGATATAAGGCCTAAAAATTTAAGTTAAGCTTACAAGTTAAAATTAGAGTATACATTTACCATCTGCTAAAATAAACTTTTACTATTATAACACATCATATAATTGTGATATTGTCAAAGTAACATTAATTACTCTTTCTACGCCAACTATTTTGTCTTACAAGAACACGTTGATATTTCAAATAAATGAATAATTAAATTAATTTTTTTTGTCACATCATAAAATTTTCGATGCAACTTTTTTCGATTCGAAAGTGTTTTTATTTAATTATCTAAGTGATACAATAAAATTGTTGTTAATTGCTTAAAAAGAACAAAAAAAAAAAAAAGTTAATAATTGCGAAAGAAAAATTGGAACAAATTTTTACAACAATTCATATTGCCCTTTTTTTTTACATATGCATTAAATACATGACATTTTAAAAATTTTCCATAGTTTTGTATGAAATTTAACTTTGCAATTACTAACTTTTTAATTCATTTGATACATACAAAATATACTCTAAAAACATATAAAAGCATATGTCACCATGCATTTATAATGCAAACTACTGAGATAATACGCAGTATGAATTACAAATGCCATTGAAATCAAATACATCATTTTTTTTTTTTTTGAAAATTTTGATTAAAAATTAAGAAAAAAAAAAAAAAAACATTTGAATGAGAAAATTGTTATATTTTTTGTAATAGATGCAATGTAATCTTATTTTGTTACTTCATAAATCATAACATATAATTGTTGCGTGAAACGTTTTTTTTTTTTGTTTTTTTTTTTTTTTTCTTAACTTCTTTTAATATTAAAATTTAACATTGTAAAATTTTATTTCATTAATTTGCGAAGAAATAAATTATTTTACAATATTATGATTGTAATTTTATTATGTCTATAGTGTTTTAATTTGTAAAAAGAAATAAATTAAAATTTATGAGAAGAATTAAATTCAATGTTTGAAGATGAGAAAACAAAAAAAGAATTTACACATTATGCATTTAGAGTACAATTTTGCAGTCTCAATCAATTTTTAGAGTGGAAATTTAGCCAAACTATATCCATTATTCATATATTATTCCATAAATATTTATTAAATCACTACTTGAACAACAATTTCAAATTTAAACTTTTGTCCCATCAATAAATTAATTTACCAATTATTAGTCAAAAAATAAAGGAAAAAATAAGCCTAACTGAAGCATAAAAAAATTGAATACAATACAAATATTTCGTAATTTTCTTCAATTCATTTCGATATTCAATTCAGTTCATTTCGGGTGAAATCATTTTCCATCGCACTGATATAAGCAAAATAAAAATTGCATTAAAGATAAAAAAAGAACAATAGGAAAAATCAAATTTTTAATTCATTTCACTTAATAATTTGAAAAATATTGATACCGTTAAATTTATTTCTAACATAAGATACCAAAAAAAGAAAAAAAATTCGAAATAATTCTTAAAATTTAATTAAATATACTAGAGAAGTAAGAAAGCTATGTTATTTTTCTCAGAAGCTTTTCAAATCTTACCACAGAATTTTCATTTCTTTTTCGTGGGGATTATGCAATATCCTTTCTCTAAAAAAAAATGTATATCTGAAATCAATAAAAATTGTTCAAAATTTACTGATTTTATATAATTTAAATCAATTCTTAAAATTTATTTAAATACGCTGAAAAGAGCAAAAAAAAAAGTGAAGCGTAAATGATTTTATTACAAAATCAGCTATTTTTATTTTAATTTCGACAATTTTTGCTGGCTTTCAATCATCTTGCCAATTATCTCTTTCCAATTAATTGAATTATAGCCAAATGGGATATAAAAAAGGAATTGAAAATTTTCATTTTTTCCATACAATAGCCTAAAATTAACCATAATCAAATTAAGATAATTATGAATAAACTAGAACTAATTGAATTCAATTAGTTTGCATATTTATAACATAATTATTACCTGCATTACAAATCATTCATCGGAAACAATTTGCCCATTTAAAACAATTCCATTGCATGAATCATTCTAAAATTTGCATTAATAAAACATACACACAATTGTCGTTTAAATTTTAAATTTGCAATATCAAAAAATTACTTTTTCTTTCTCACTTTTTTTTCAGCAAAAAAAAAAAAAAAAAAAGAAAAAAAACTAGAAAAAATTTAACAAAAGCAAACTTTACAGCATATTCATTCAAATCAATGAAATATATGTGAGATTATTGCTTTTGTTGAAATTTCAATAGATTTCAATGCTATTATCATATGTTGTTTACATCGTGGTAAAATTTTAAAATATAAACAGTGAAGAGGTCATAGATGAGGGAGAAATAATTTAAGAGTGAAAGAAAAAAAAAAAAAAAAAATGTATTCATAAATTGTTTGTAACTGTACAATTCATTGATGATTGTTATAAAATGATAAATTTTTCTCGTACAATTTTGATCAGAAATGTAGGAATTAATTCAACATCGACGATATAATCTGATTAAAATTGAAATTAGCGTAAAATAATGGTATGATATGCTATGATAGAGTTTTCATATACAGTTGAAATATAAATCATACAGTTATAGAAATTTGACAATATAATTAATTTGTGATAAAAGCAACGAAATTGTATTTATCATGAATCATTTCTTGCTATTAAATGAATGATATTAATCAGTATTATCAGAGAAAAGATATAGTAAAATCTATCGGAGAGTTCATTTATGTTAACTGATCGACTAACAATGGAAACTACTGGATGAAACAAAGGATCATATGATTAATCATCCAATCATTCGACTAAATAACTAAATATTGATATTAGAATTATTGGTATTATCAACGCAAAGATAAAATAAAATGTGTTAAATAGTTCATTCATTTAAACCGATTGATTGATGTTGACCATTGTTGCATGGAATAAAGGATCAATTGGTTGATCAATCAATCATTCGATCAACTATTCAAAAGATTATAGAAGGATTACCGGTAATAAATTGTAAACAATAAAGGATAGGAAAAGATAAGATTAAAAAAGAGTAAAATTATTTCTTCATCAGGGAAAAGTACTTAACGGCATACGGTACGATCAATTAATTCTTGCTAAGAATATTTCCTGCAAATATTTCAATTCAAATTCTAGAAATAAATGCAAAAAAAAAAAAAAAAAAAGAAAAAAAAAATTAGAAGATAATGGAGATAAAAAATAATTTTGAAAATGGAAATGAAAGAATGCAAATGAGAGAGAAAATTAAAAAATTTACATAAATATACGAAAATAATTAAAAATAATAATTATAAAAAAAAAAAAGAAACTGAAAAAATGCAAAATGAATTATCAGTAAAAATATATCAGAAATGGGAAAAAAAAAATACGTAACAAATAGTTTAACAGTCAATTTAATTGTCAATAAGCAAATAAATTTTTTTTTTTTTTCTACCATAAAGTTTTATTCATCCTAACATTTCATAGCAATCCTTTCGTTTTTTTTTTTTTTTTTTTTGATTTCTATCATTCAATTTATCAATGAGGAGAAAAAGAGATAGAGAGAGAGAGAGGAAAAAAAGAGGATAGGAAAAAGGGAGAAAAAATGCATTGTTTTTCTTTTATTTGAAATTGAATTGATTTTTGTACTTTGATAAATGATCATAAAATATTACGGTATGTTTGAAATTATAATATGTTTAGAATGTTTTGAGAAAGGAAAGAAAAAAAATTTGCATTTAAAAATTTGTTAATCAAATTTATCAGTTATAATGATTTAATAAACAATAGTATATTAGTTCCATTTCACATTTCAATTAATTAACAAAAAAATCGAATGAAAAAAAAATGTAGTTGGAATGGATCTTTTTTTTTTTTTCCGAAAGTAATAATTACTTATTGAGTAATAATTATCGTTTTTTTTTTTTTTTTTTTCTTTTTTTTTTTAATTCAATTACGCTATTATTATTGCTTGTTAAATTACCTAACAGAATAAATTTCCATTAAGTAATTCAAATACATTTAAACATCTTCCCATGAATTCCCTATTCTTCCACTTTTTGTTTTCAATTTGAAATTTAATTTTTAAAATATTTTGGTACTGCCGTATGATATCTAACAACTTATTAGAATTCTTTATTTGATATCGGTAAACAAATATATTTATTTAATTAATTCGAAAAAAATTTAATTGATATAATATGCTCTGTAAGAATACTATTTTAGGGTCTTATCCGAAATACCCTGAATTATCAAAATGTACGAAATTATCATTATGTAAAATATGTTGATAAGTATTGCTTTTGCGCATTGATTATTGTATTTTGCTGAGAAAAAAAAAACTCTCCCAACAGATGTAACAAAGTTTTTTGACTTTCATGAAATTTTTTTATGATTCTTATTTTGAACTCAAAAAAAATAAATATTAGAGAAAATTATATCAATTCCTGAGACGATAGGAGATATAACGAATGAGCAAATTTTCTGAATTATGAAAATTCACAAATAGTATATTTAACAGTTAATATGTCATATGTTAAATCAATTCTTTTCCAAAATTTAGATTAGAATGTTTTTTTGTTGTGTTGAAATTTGCATAATGTCAGGAAGCTGAAATCATTTTCAGAAGTGTTGAATACAACCAAATTAATGTAGACCAAATTGTTGCATTCAGCATCCGGAAGGGGCCACGGACCGCATTTTCACATGCTTTACGTTACGTGGATTTGTGAATAATTTTTGGATGTTTTGCCTGGTAATTTTACGCTAAAATTAAAGAGACACTTTTACGTCTGAAATTGAAGTGGCATTTTTACGTCTAAAATTGAAGTGACACTTTTACGTCTAAAATTGAGGTGGTACTTTTACGTCTAAAATTGAAGTGACATTTTTACGTCTAAAATTGACGTGACACTTTTACGTCTAAAATTGAGGTGGTACTTTTACGTCTAAAATTGAGGTGGTACTTTTACGTCTATAATTGAAGTGATATTTTTACGTCTAAAATTGAAATGGCATTTCTACGTCTAAAGCCCAAGCGATTTCATACACAATTATAAATGCATGGAAACATTGAGTAGTTTGATAGTGATAACCACGCAACAATGATACAAATATATTATCAGTACTGTTTTTACGGAGCATACATTAGTGTCATGTATGGTTACGAGACGTGTCATAAATCATTAGGCTTGATTTCACATATCTTTTTTTTTTTGTTCCAAATGTAACTCGATCAGATGATTTATTATATTTTTACTTATCTCACGGCCTGAAATATGGTTCTGCAAATTTTCAGGCCAACGCATACTCACTTATTATACAAATTTTCGAATCAGTTACACAATGACAGACCCAAATTGGAGTTGGAATGATGATAGTAATTATAATGTTGGCTATAATGCCAACCAGCATTGGCAACAAAGGCAAGAACCATGGGGAAACCAAGGAACTTATAGGTTAGTTTATATTTGTTCTGCACTAACTTTCCCTAATTAACTTGATATTAAAAGTTTGCAATTAATTTTTAGTTAGTTCGGTTTTCTATTTGTTTTTAAATGAGGAAGTTAATTTTTCCAATTCGGATTTCGGTTCTGGTATTTGAATGCTCTTTTGGGATTACTGATAGGAGAGGTTGGAGTTGTCTAAACTTTGTGCACAATATTATCTCTGCAATGTGATATGATGTATCTTCCCTAGTTGTTTTCTTCCTTTTTTTTTAGCAGTTGCATTGAGTTGGATATTACTGCTTGAATTTCCTTTTGGAATTGGAATTAAATTTCTGGTATGGTTTTAATTTTCCCTGCAATATCAGTACTTTTAGCAATCAACCCATATCAGCAATACCATCGAATAAAGCTTATAATGAATACTATAACCAACAAGTAACCATCCCTTCAATACCGACGTCAACTAATTATTCCCAAGCAAATCAAATGCAGTCATTCGCAATGGGATCGCAGAGTTAGCCTATCGTCAAGATTATTAAATTAAGATCGTTCACGTGATCTATCAGAATTTAATATGGATAACTTAAAGTCAAATTTGAGACTTGCACGATTTTGCATTTTCTTAACAGATTTCTTTTTGTTCCTAATTCTTCAAAAAAATTCGGTATAATTTTAAAATACTAAATGTTGCTAAATTTTTGGCATCAGCAGATATTCTGCAGTTCTTTTATGCTAAACTCATGTTTTTCAGATTCGTATGGTGTTGGAAATTTACCATCATTTTCTAATCAGCTCATGTCAGATCCGATGTTAAATGCAGCAAGACAAATTGGTGGCCAGTTTGCTATACAGCAGAAGGAAAAGGTAGTTGTTTTTATTGCTGGAGATATCCACAATACATCCAATCATTGATGCTTGACCTTGAACAAATATTTTTGTTAGTAATAATAGAAAGTTTTAGAATTGAGGTTAAATATGAAATAGATTTCCAAAAAAATTTAAAAAAATAATTTTTTGATTTCAGTTGACCAAATATTTGTCTGCATTCCGTTTGAAGTATTACTTTGCTGTGGATAATACATATGTTGGCAAAAAATTGGGTCTTATATTATTTCCTTTTCTGCATCGAGTAAGTTTCTGCATTTCATAGCAAGTTAATTTACTCAGTTTTAATATGGCGTGAAGTCTATAATTTTAGGATTGGACTGTCAAGGATGATTCTTCGGATTCACCAGTACCCCCACGATTAGATGTCAATGCTCCCGATTTATATATACCGTTAATGGCTTATGTAACTTATATTCTTATTTCTGGATTTGTACTAGGAACACAAAAAAGGTAAACTCACTTGCTGATTACATTGTTTTTTTCGTACAAAAAATACCTGTTTAAAAAGTATTCTTTTTTTAGATTTACACCTGAACAGTTGGGCATCATAACAACAAATGCATTAGCCTATCTTATTTTCGAAAATTTGATAATAATTATAACGAGGTATATTATGAACATACCACAATCGCTCACATTCTGGCATTCACTTGCCTATAGTAGCTATAAATTCGTTGGGTAAGGTTCTTGAAAATTTGTAATAAAATGGATAACTTTGAATAAATTTTGTAACTGAATTTAGCAATTTGAAGCAATGCTGTAAAAATTATTAAGATGGTGGAGAAAAATATTATGTTCTTCTGCTGAGGCAGAATTAGGAAGTCTCTTTAGATGCTATGAAAGAATCTGATTGATTTATCAAAATTCATTCGGTTTTTGAATTAAGATATTTTTTGTTTAAATTATATAGTAGAAATACTGCTAGATTTTCTTACTGATCTTGTTACTCTTTTAGGATGAATGTCTGCTTGTTGGTTTTTATATTAGGTGGTAAATCGTTCTATTATTGGGTTTTAGCTTATATGTCCTTTGCAGTTGTTTTCTTTCTGGTATGTTTCATAAATTTATTACTGCAAAAGATATTTGTTCTCCTTTTTGGCCTGAAATGCATAATATCTTGATCTTATTCTCCTATATTTTCCACTTCTTTAATTCGAAAAATTTGAGTCAATAATTATTTGCTGTTCCACTTTTTCATGCTTTTATTTGCTACAAGAACTGCACTTGTTTCACATTGAATATGTTGTGATATAGAATCTAGGCACTGATTTTCGTTACTAATCGGTCTGTGGGGTCATCAGTGGAAAAACCACTTCAAATTTAACAGGTCAAAAACAGACTTAGATAAAAGTGAAAGCAGTTTTCTCGTAGTTTTTTAAAAGATTCCTGAGACTTCTATTGAGACTTGAATAAATTTTAGTCTTTCTCAAATTACTTTTTATGTAGTGATGCATTTTTTTCGGATTTAATTCTATTTTTATTTAAGCTTCGAACAGTGAAGACATTTTTACTGGATGTACAAAATCCCTATAATGAATATGGTGGACAAAAGCGCAAAATATATCTAATGCTATTCATAGCATTCACACAACCGTTTCTAATGTGGTGGTTGACCAGGTTTGTTTATAATCTCCAGATTTTTTCATTTTTTTACGAAATAAGTGAAGGACGCTCACTTCATGTAAATATCCACGAGTTTTCAAGTTTTATTTCCCTACTCTGGTTGGGAGCAAACAGAAATTACACTTAATTAAATATGTTAGATTTGATGTAAACTTTTTGAATATTTTAATGTTCTTGAAGTTCTGTGACCAGTTACACGCCTGGTAAAATGGACCTAGCCCAGCTTGCTTTATCGGGTATAGGATTCGCTGAAGCAGTAAACAAGGGACAACTACCGTTATTGCCAGGTGATGAAGTGGATTATGAAGCATTACTAAAAATGCCTTAATTTTTTACGTGTTTTGTATGACTTGCCAAGTTTATTAGTTTTTAATGAAGATTTTTTAATGAAAGCAAAACAGCTTCAAAAAAATCAGTTTTGAAGATCATAATGGGTCATTTCTTTTTTTAATATCATTGAAAAATGGGGTCTTGTTTGAAAGTATTTAGTGTAAATTTTTAGAACTCTGGCAAAATTTTCGGTTCTTCGAAATGCTTTGAGAAAATCTGATTTCCATATCTAAATTTGAAATATTTTCCTTTCTGTCATATTTCTAGGATGCAGTTTATGAGATTTCCCTTTGTTTCGTTCTTTCATTTATTTCCTGTGTATTATTCATGTTTTTTAAATTATTATTATCATAAAGTGTAGAGTTATTATTACCATAAAGAGTAGTATTTAAGGGGGTTACTCGATAATAAAATTTGTTTATAGTAATAGTGGAAATCTTCCTACATTCTAAATTGGTTGGTGTTTTGGATTCTCTGGTAGTGAGAGTTTATTTTTCAGTTCAATTGTGCGTTCTTTTAAAATTTTGACTTTCTGCTGTCATTTTTGAAATATTGAATACGGTAAACTAGAGATTTTGGCTCCAAAAGGAAAATAAATTAAATCATGAGGGGGGAAAAAAGATTGAAAATGGAATTTAATGTAGACTTCCTTTAATTCAGCTTTCAAACGCTTATGAAGGTAATTCTTGATTTAATTGCTTAGGACGTATCAATTGAAACTAATCCATGTCACATGGATACTGAAGAGATTCAAGTGCAGCATTTTAAACTTTCCAGTACTTCATTAGGGATTGAAATTCAATATTTTAAATTATCCAGTGTGTCATTAAAAAATAATTTTGTTAAGTTTCAATGAAAACTGTTGTTCGGGAAATTATCACTATAACTATAATTTTTATTATTTAATGGGTTTTTTTTTTATTCTAATGAATCGTTTTTGTTGTGCGTTTTATTGTTATGAGAATATCAATACGATTAGATGACATATATTTGCATTGTGTATCTTACTGATAACATTATTTTGCTAATTTCCTACCTTTATCAAATAAAATTTATCAGTTCAGTTGTGTCTTGTTACAACGAAAATGAAACTAGTAGCAAACACGCCTACTATCATATCTAATTATTGTAATTCTTTCATTTAATCTAATTTTCTCTTGTTCAAAACAATTCCTTCATGAGTGTTTTTATATCGAAGCTTAGTAATTATACTCTAAAAATTGAATAAATCTACTAGTATGCAGTTGATTGATTAAATTTAGTTGTTCTCATCCAGTAAATTTACTCTTTGATTAGATTACCATGCTAAATTCTTTATTGTTTATGGTAATTAAAGAAAAAAAGAAAAGAACTTGATTAAGGATTTATTTTTTAGACTACATTGTATTATTGATAAGTGAAGATTTGTCGCTGTAAAGGTAATCCATTAAAAATTATTTATTTATATATTATACTTTTCCAGAGAGGTTAATTGGAATTTCTTTCTCGGATAATCTTGCATTGATTATATTCTAAGTAAACCTTCATCAGTATGTAAGAAATTGATCATCTTACGTATGAATGGTCCGAAATGTAAACTCTGCATAATAGAATGGAACAAAATTTTGATTTACTAATTTGTGTTAATTTTCAGTTACTTTATCTTTTCACGTTTACATTTTGTTTGGAGAAAGGGAAAGTGGATAGATATTATCAATGAGCGAAACAGAATCTTCTGCATCTTGTGCTATTTGCCAAGTATTAACTATTCTATCAGTGTTTGCTATTTTATTCTATCTTTTATCACTGAATTCGAAATGTCTATATTTTATTAAAATGATCGGTATCTATTGTAGCATACTGCTTAATGCTGTGATCGTATGCATAGCCTGGCCATTATATTTCTTTGGCGATGTAAGTGTATTTTCTAAGATTTTTTTTAAACAAAAATTTCCTCTTCTTTTTCTATTCCGAAAAAAACGGGTATTCGAATTTTGACCTATTCACGCTTATTAAATAACACTTCGACATTTTTTTTTTTTTTTTTTTGTACAATTTAGAATTGTTAAAATCTTTGCAGGTGCCGAAATTTGTTTTCGATTCTTTTAACGTTCTCTCAAGATGGACAAATATAGAGGTTGTCGTGCGGAATGGTGACATCTTGCAGAAAGCGGGGCCAATTGTATTTGTATGTAATCATCAGGTATCTTATTATATTTCTTTAGCTAATCGACATATTTTTCAGGGATGCTATAATGGAGTTTCTCTATTATAAGCATCATTTCATATCCTACTATGCTGTAATGTGTATTGTATAGGATACTAGAGAAATTTCCATTACTTTCATTTTTGTAAAGAATGAGTAAAGCGTTGAATATAAGAGTTTCTGTTAAAAAACGCAGACGTAATGATAGGTTTTTTATGGGACATTTGATAACGTAGAATCAATCTTTTCTGTCTCTCACGTTCATTTTATTATGCATACAAAATTAATGCTCGTTTTTGTTCAACCATTGTAACTGTAAATACCGATCTGGCTATTGTGTTCATTTTCTGTACCTATTTTTATTAAAGATGGGAAAAATACGAACAGCTTGTGCGTATCGTATTTTTCAAAAGTTGTAGGGAAAAACTTCATTCCAATAATTTTAGATATTTGATGAATACATTCATATTATCGGTTAGACATACTTTGCAGAGTTCAATCGATGTAGCTGTATTATCTCATTTTTGGCCTTCAAAATGCACGGTGATGATGAAAAATTCATTGAAATATGTACCATTTTTCAATTTAGCGGCAGTATTGGTAAGTTGCTAATGGAAAAGTGTGTGTAGCAATAATCACAAATGTTTTAGGTATATAATGTATTTGTGATTCCTCCTTTTCTTATTTAGCTGATGACCTTTAAAGACATCTTATGATGTGATTTAATTCTGATATGAGTTGCACTGCTGTTCTCTTTCTGTGCAACAATCTTTATGCTTTATTTTATTGCTGTTCAGAATAAAAAAGAGTAATGCTTAAAATTCACTGCTTAAAAGAAATTTTAAGAGCCGGGCAGTATTTGTGGATCGCTTCAATCGAGAAAGAGCGCTTCAGTCATTGGAAGAATGCTCAAAGAAAGTTATACAACAGAAGCTAAGTGTTTTCATATTTCCGGAAGGCACCAGAAATCATGGTGATGGAATGATCGAATTCAAAAAAGGCGCTTTCAACTTAGCTATTTTTGTAAGTCTTTCATTCTTATGTAGAGGGAAATTGACAAACAGAGTGCGTAAAATTGTGTCAATCTCAAGTACCACAATAAATTATTTTATTGGTATGGACGACGCATATTCATGTTCCAAATAATTAACGTATTGATTGTTTACTTTTGTGGGTTAAGGATCTGTTAATGATAGGTCGAAATTCTCCATTGCTAATGAAATATTTCATTAGCTCAGGCAGCAATTGTGTGATTACTTCTGATATGAGTAAATGACTGTTTTATATATATTGACGTAATATACTGTATATGTACATTGACTTTTGATTTGGTGCAGCAAGCAGACTGTAAATTGATCTATGAATTTTTCAGGCGCAAATACCAATTATACCAATAGTTATATCTTCTTACAAGAAGTTCTATAATAGGGACATGCGATATTTCTCAAATTCAGGCTACGTTATCGTGGAAATTATGGATCCGATACAGACTACTGGTGTATGTTCTGGAATTTTTGCATATAACTGAACTGGAAATGGCTTTATTATGCGTATATTAAGTACATGATACCATATTTCAGAAGACGCTTCAAGATGTTCCTGCATTAGTGGATACTGTTCGTGCTAAAATGATTGATAGGTTTGAAAAAATTAGTAAAGAAGCAGCTGAAGAATTTACGAATCGGCAAGAACAAATCAGTGGAACGAAAAAAATCCATTAAGGATGATTGTCTACAAGAAAAATTATGGATCGCATTATTTCCGTTGCATTATGTAGATTTACTTAACTTCTAATTTCTGCTTTTTCACTGTTAAATACTGGTATTTATAAATTTATTTTTACTTGTGATATGTTATACTGGATCGATTTCTGTTTAACGTAAATCTATGATAACATGATGTAAAACATTCTACGTATTACAGATAAAAATTCTTTTATATTGTTGCAAATATTTCTATTTTTTAAGTCGAAATTAATTTGTTCTAGGTTCATCATGTCTGAAATATTCGAAAAATACTTAGAACTATCTCATCGATCTCGTTAATTATTTCGGTTGTTTAATATCCAAGGATTGTCATCAAATACATGACTTTATCATCAAATAATACTGATGGGAATATTCATTCACGCCCATTTTTCTTCTTATTTTTTTCTATTGATGTATCTGTTAGAGCATTCAATGTCATTTTCAGTGGTGTAATATGAAATTTTTATCA
The DNA here is from genome assembly GCA_013365325.1 of Dipetalonema caudispina. Lineage (NCBI taxonomy): Eukaryota > Metazoa > Nematoda > Chromadorea > Rhabditida > Onchocercidae > Dipetalonema > Dipetalonema caudispina. Next base: position 7,954 of record JABVXV010000500.1, on the reverse strand, counting down.
ATTTTGAAATTCGTCTCATTTCATACACTTCTTTTCGTTTCAAACATGCTTCATTTTATTAATTTCTGTTTGGCTGATAATAAATACAAATTTCATTTCAGTTTGAAAACATCAAATAGCATTCTTTCCATCTAGCGCTTTTTAATTAGTTAATCATTGCTGTTTATTTTGTCCTGTTTTTCATTTTACAGAGAATTTTCAAAACAAATTAAATTCATTAAATTTTGCAAATGTTGATAAGAAAAAGATTAGTTAATGAGAAAAATAAGACGATCATCTCATACGTTGACATTTCATAAGATACTCATACATGATAATCGTCTCAATTATAAATTAATTAATTTATTGGCAATAAAATTTTTACTCTCAATATTCCTGTATATTTTATATTAGCTTGATAGAATGAAACAAAATATAAAGGGTACTTTTCTTTTTTTTTTTTTTTTTTTTTTTTTGTTTCACCATTTTACATATTTCGCGCATATGCTATTCATCATTGAAATTTTTGCAAAGCGAAATTCCAATTGTTCAAACATTAATTTGATAATTGTTTTTGACATTTGATACAATGTGGAATGTTAGCGATTACTGCAAAAAGGGCATGTTGACATGATTAATTGATGTCTCATTGAGAATCTTAAAACGATAATGTCGAAATTTAAAATGAATGAGATAGTCGTAATGATCATTTGTAAAATTATGTTATGAAATGATTCGAACTTGCGACTCCAAAATTATTAAAAAAGTTAAATTATTCAAATTAGAAGCAATTTGTAAAAGATTAAATCATGGATTCAAATTGTTTGCAATCATAGTTTCAGAGATATTAAATTATAAATTGAAATTAAGGAAAAAAATATTAAATCATAAATTCAAATTGTTAATATGATCAATGCAACACAGCAAAAATTCTAATACGAAAAAGTATTTCGTCATTATTAATCTTTCTTTATTTTCATTTTTGTATTCGTATTATTGACTGATTTTCATTTCATAAATTAATTTTTATGTTTGATAAAAATTACTATATTTTTTTTTTAATATTTTAATATTTTAACAAAACAAGAAATTAGCATTTTTTCAATTTCTTCTTTTCGAATTACTTGATAATACAAAAAATGAATTTTATTAAAATATCATAATTGTCCCACTTTTTTTTTCCATTTTATATTTCATTCATTTCTTAAAAAAATATTTGAACCAATTATTTTAGATTTGAAAAAATATGTTAGAGCTAAGAAATTATAAAATATAATCAATATTTTTGCATTATTATGCAATTTACATGTAAAATTTACATATTAATTGAACATTTAAATTTTTCATTTATTTCTTGAAAGTGTTTACTTACAATCGGAAATGAAGAATCGTAATAGTAGTCAATCAAAATGTGGTATTTCAATCTCTATGAAATAAACAACGAAATATTACACATTGTAAAGTTTCAGTGTAATTCAATTCTTAATAATTTGTTGGTAAATAATTTAATTGCATCGTTAAATCTACGTATCATTCATAAATTTGAATATATTTGAATTTAAATAAATGAGATCGAAGTATTTGTTACAAAAATATAAATGAGATAAATAAAATATTAGCAAAAGCGACATGTTCTTTGACATTTTCGTCTCATATATCGTGATATTTGACAAAATGCTCGTCGTCTCATACATAATTCAATTGGATCAATATCAGTACAAACTGAAAAAGAATTAATCAATTTTATTATCATATTTCTAAATTAGATACGAAGGAAAAATTATTATCATTATCAAATCTGACTTGTTATTCATCAATTCTATCATTAATGATTTAGCTATTATCATTTATTTAATTATTTTGTAAATCAAAATATGCAAAATTCTAGCAATAGTATAAATTATTTGTAAATTATACAAGAAAAAATATAAATTTTTACTAATTTTTCATTATTTTTTCATATCATTATTTCATTATTTTTCATATTTCATATTTCATTAATTTTTCATATTAACATAACGGTTCAAATAATCAATTTATATTCAAATTAGAAAGATAATTGCTTCAATAATGATGAGAATTTTGATATTGATAAGAATTTTCAATGATGATATGTAGTAGTACGTAATGATAATAAATCTGATAAGTAAAATATCTTTCTGTAATATTGTAGCAATATTCATTGTTAAAAAATTACTAATATTTGATAAGTAACAAATATTTATGATAATATTGTAATAGTACGTACTGATAATAAATGGATAAACATTAATAATTTAATACTTATATACTAAAATACTTATGATATTGTTATAGTAATATACATTGATAATAAATTGATAATAATGAAAAAAAAAAAAAAAGAACTAACTCACCATTTCTTACTTGTGAAATAATTCTTGGATTAATAAAATTTCTTGGAATATTACGTTGGGAATTTGTTCGTTGTGGTAATGATGGAAAGAATTGTTGCCTCTGATGTGGTACTATCATTGTTCTAAAGTATGGTATCATATTAATTTACAAATTAAATAAAAATCTTTTCTTTCTCATCGTACATCTAAATAGCATTTCGAATTAATTTAATGAAACTAAATTACTAATTGTATTTAATTAAACAATTAGATGAAAAAGAAAAGTGTGAAAGAAACAAATAAAACATACTGATTGGAATTTCCCTGAAATTGATTACTGGGTAAAGCATGAATAACTCGTTGAAATGATTGTTGAGCTAACAATGTTTGATCATCTGTTGATTGTGTTGTTGGCTAAATAGAAAAAAAAAGAAAAAGAATTGAAATATATTATTAATTACAAGAAAAAAAAAAGGGAAAAATTATTAATTATTAAATTTTTTTTTTTTTTATTATGGAATTTGAACAAATTATTTCCTAACAATATTTATAATAATTTATCAATTTACGAGAAAATCATATTTGTTTACTGATAGATTATCATTTGTATGTTTATTATCGGTGAAATGAAAAGCATTGTTTATCATATTACTAATCTTATTGTATCTTTAATTATTCAATAATTTATCGAAAAATGTTATTAATTAATGTTTGTCAATTATCAGTGATACCAAAGAAATTAATTGTTATACTGCTAAATTTTATGTTATCTACAATAATTCAAGAGTTTACCCAAAAATTTTTTTTAATTATCGATAAATTAACATTTGCTTATTTATTATCAATAATATCAAAGTAAATGATTAACATTTGGTAAATCTTACAAATGAATTTGACAATTGTCGTTGTGCTAATGCTGTAGCTGTTGATATTTGTTGTTGAGTAATTTGTGATTGTGATTTTGACTGTGATAATATTGGTAAATTTTGATGAACTCCTGATGATCGTGATAATTGTGATATTAATGGTCTAACTATAACCATTCGTTGTGGTGGAATCAATGATGGTGTTAATTTGGTATTCAATTGATTTGATACTTGTACAGTCTGAAAATATTAATAAATTTTTGTTTATGTTAAAATAATAATACTCTTAATTAATTCAATTTTAATTATTTACATTATAAGCTATTATAATTTACTTCATTTATACAATACTAAAATATAAAATAATTAATAATAATATCATATATGGAAATTTATTTCGAAATAGCAAAAAAAAAAAAAAAAAAAATATTTCAATCGAAAAAATATTACTGTTATTTTTGCTCAAATTGCATTAAAACAATAAAGTAAAAATAATCATAATTAATGAAATAGCAATTAAATATAATCATAATTAAATGATTATAATTAATGAAATAGTAATTAAATATATTATAAATTATCAATCACACAACAATATGCACATACCTTAAGGAAATCTTGAAATCTTTGAGGTTTTGGTGTGTGATCAGCATCATTCGGTATTGCATTTAATAAATTTTGTTGTAAATTAACATCCAATGCATCAAACATTCGAAATGTATCCAATTTGAATTGATTTGCCTGAAAATTTCAATCTTTCCTTTAGGCGTAAACTATGCAATTTGCATTAATAAAGAAGTTCGAAATTTTACAGATAATTTTTCGAGAATTATGTAAGCATTAAAAATATTTCGTGCATTTTATTTGTATATGTATACATTTATTGTATGCGCATTTATTGTATGTGCATTTATTTGTTTGTTTATTAGTGTGCTCATCAAAGAATTTAATTAAGTGCTTATTTGACACAAACTTATTTCAGCAATAAAAACAATTCTTTTTTTATTGCAGTAGTAATAAAATTATTATCATATGATAAATTCTTATTTAATAATCTAATTGTTGCAGGATTGTTGTAATTGATGAAAATGTACACCAACAACAATATTTGTCAGTTTTTTAATTTACTGTTAATTATCACTTCATAATTATAATTTGCGCAGAAATTTGCGATTAAAAAAATCGACATGCTTACGTTCTAAAGAAAAAAAAATGATTATTTGACTTTGTAATTAACAATAATTGTTATAATTATGAATGAATTATCGAAATGAATTATCTAAATTAATTGGGTAAATGTTATTGTTGCTTTCAGTTGTCAAATACTCAATTATCACTAACTTTAAATATTTAAGAGTGAATTATTATCAAATGTACAAATTTCTTAAATTTTGCATAACATTTGTTTGACATATGAAAAATCTTATATATAAATAACGAATAATATTTATAAAAGATTTAATCATTAGTAATTAATAATGCTATGTATTAAAAAAAGAAACAAATTTTAGTAATATAAAAATTAATTAATACTTAATAATGCTATATATTAAAAAAGAAACAAATTTTAGTAATATAATAATTAATTAATACTGAAATATTTGCATTATTTCCACCAATTCTTCCACTTTGTTTCATAAAGTTTTGCAATCAATTTACAATTTGATGATAGCATTTGTTAGATTCAACTTGCTTGATCGTCGGATTATTTTTGCATTGATTATTTTTAATGAAAAAAGAACTTGAAATTTTTAAGCAATTCCTTGGAAACTTGTTTATATCATACCTATTTTTATTACAAAATATGATATTATTGCTATTGCTATAGTTGCTGTTATTGTTGTTGCTATTTTTGTTGTTATTTTTTATCATTGTTATTGCTCTTACTGCTGCTATTATTGTTTGAGAAAAAAGAGGAAGAGAAAAACGGGAAAAAACGAATTGCATTTACTTCGTATAGTTTTATAAATACGAAAAAAAAAAAAAAAAAAAAAAGAACCAATATTATTAATTAATTAAAATTTATGTTATTAGCGGAAAAAAAAATGAAATATACCATTTTTGCCGATAGCGAATAAATGAATGAAAATCAAAAATTTACCAATTAATTGCACAATGTAATTAAGTCTAAAAAAATTGTTGTAAAATTTTTTTTTGCCAGTTTTATCTAATCCATAATTTGGTGTAAAAATTAACGGATTGTATTGCTGAAAATTGACAAAATCTAAGGATACCATGATTGTTTACAAATTTCTACCCAAATATTTCAAATCTATTTCACGTTTCTAACGCGAACTAAAATTTCCCGTATAGAAATGATACGTATTTGGCAAATGTTCCATCATAATTTCTAATCTTTTGCTCTTTGTTCATTTCCACAATTTAAAGCAATATTTTTTCCTTTTTTTTTTTTTTATTTTAAATTTAAATTATGCAAATTTGAAGAACCAATTTTAATTGCAATATATCAAATGGATAAAATGAAAATTTCAATGATTAAATTTAATTTAAATCTTTGTAAGCTTTAAGGAACAGTAAATTCATGTTGATTGTTTAACTTCCATTTGTCAACGAATATTTCATGCGTCTAGAAGTAATCCAAGGGACATTGATTAAATTTTCAACAATGATATGATTTGTGAAAACATTAAAATCAATCAATCAATATTTCCTAATCTTTATTATTGTTTACCTTTGAAATAAAATGAATATATCAGATTTCATTAATTAATAATTTTTTGATCACCCATTTTTGCATGTTTTAACGATATAGCAATAATCAATGTGTTTATTTGTTTATTTTTTCTTCTCTTAAAAAATTTTTTTTCAATTTTTTTTTTCGTTTTTTTGTAAATATTGTACTCTTAGAAAGAAAATGGAAACGAGAAAACCAAAAATATTTCTAATAAAAAGTTTTTTTTTTTTTTTTTTTTTAAAGATTTTTATTCTTCCCATTCGATCATAAGCACCCATTATATTTAATATCAACCGAATAATTAATAACGACCTATTCCTTCCTTTGTTTTTTTTTTTCCTCTCTATTGCGTTTTCAACGAGAGAGAGAGAGAGAGAGAGAGAGAAAGAGAGAGAAAATCCAAAAGCATAACAAACATTTAACAAATAAAATGTTTATTTAAGCGCATCATGGTAAATATGCATAAATTTTTTTTTTTTTTTTTTTGTTTGTTTTTTTAAATAACAATTTCCTGCGCAAAATGACGAACCGGTGGTGGTGCTGTTATCGGATCCGGTATGTATCCTTGTATACCGTTTTTTTCAATACGACATGGTGGTATTGGTATTGATTTGATCGATTTCACCCAAAATTCTTTTTGTGCCTTAACCACAGTTGCCCTGTAGAAGAAAAGATTTAATACTGATTAACTAACAATTGTTACATTTTTTATTACTACATCTGATAAAATGATTTGAAAAAAAAAAATGAAGCATTGATAAAATTATAAAGAAATCATTGATAAAACTATAAAAATAATTAGAAGACACTAATAAAATGATAAAAAATCACTGATTAAATGATAAAAAACAAAAATGATAATGATAAAATTAAATGATAAAATTAAATGATAAAAAACAGTGAAAAAAATAATACTGTTGAAATAATTTAAAAAAAAAAAATCATTTTTTAAATGAGTAAAAAAACATTAATAAAATATGTTACTACAAATAATATTACCGTATGATTTTTATCTCTATTTATCATAAATTGATTTTAATTAACATATTATCCAATATATCTAATACTGAATCAATTAAATGATGCACTAATCATTGATTGATCAATGTGCTAATACTTAATCAGCTAATCAATGTACAACAATCAATGCAAAATATTTGATCAAGTAATTAGTGCATGAATAAGTGATCAGTTAAACAATGCACTCTATTAATTCACCAACAAAATGAAACTTAAGCAGCTAATTATTATACACGTTAATACTAATAATTTTAAGGAAATTTGAATAATTTTTAATTAATCAAAAAATTAAACGATTTTACTTACACGAATTGTACATAATCATTGTCATTTAATTGATTTTTCCACCATAATTTGATCTGTTTCTTTTTTTCATCATGCGAATGTGTCACCGAATTTTTGAAACGAAAACATTGTTGTTGCCATGAACCATTATCATCTAGTCGTAGAAATTCTCCAACTCTTGAAAAAAAAAAAAAAAAAAAAAAGGAATAGTTAAAAAACCAGTTTAAAGAAAATTTCTTCCTCATTTTTTCAAATTTTTTCAATTTAGAAAATATATTCTTGAATTTCTTGCACGTAACAAATTTCAATTTTTGGTATAAATTTTTTTTATACTGTTATTATTTATAAAATAATCAATTTTGGTGTAATTTTAAGTTCAATCACTGAAAAAAGAAAATGACTAGTTGTTTTTCTTTAATTTTAACATAAAAATTTTTCTAGCTTATGCAGAAACAACCACCATTATCAATAACAATTATCAAGCTTCAAAATGAAAATGAAAATTTGTTAAACATTTTTTTTTCCTTTTTTAGCTACTTACCTTTTACCTTGATTTGGCCCTCTGTAAGAAATTGGTTGAATAGCAAAACCGCGAAAACGATCCGAGCTTCTGTTTCCTTTCAAAGTTACTGCAATTATTATTATTATTATCATTATTATTATTATTATTATTATTATTATTATTATTATTATTATTATTATTATTATTATTATTATTATTATTATTATTATTATTATTATTATTATTATTATTA